>JAKRZM010001145.1:68635-102836 GCA_036379175.1 Heliconius cydno galanthus | reverse complement strand
TTCTTGTGGACATTAGCAAGATAAGAACAAAACAGATTACAAATTCGTTAATTAACAAGAAGTTCACAGGAAGCACTCGGGGAGCGATAACGCTTTTAAAATCGAATTATTTATTGGTTATTTTATCTGTTATCTGCTTCATCGCGTTAAACGGATGCTTAATCATAATTGGAAAATGTTTCGTTTCTAAAATTTATGGCTTATTTTTTGGAGATAATTCTTATAAGAATAATAATGTAGCACAGGAAAGATCTCAGTAGTGTGAGCGTGCGAATAGAAGGGACCGTGCTCACACTAAAATAGTATTGTACCCACCCCAGATACCTTACTAAAAATTAATCCGGAATAAAAACCCTTTACACAAACAGATTTGATCAAAGGTAAAGTCCAAGAAAGGAAAAAAAATGTAGATACGCCCATGCTCAGCAGTGTCACAGTCAACTCAACAGTATCTGGGTAAAATATTCCTGGAACTTAGTGTCAGGTCACTCGTTTCGAGGGGATATGGGTTTCCACTCAAATAGTAAACTTGAACTTTACCGAGTGGTGGTCAAATCCATGGATTTGACTACGCCACAATGGTCTCTTCTACTTTCTAATTAGATTTATTTTCTACCTAACTCAGAAGCTCCAAGATAAAATAAAATATATGTTAATATTTTTTTATCAGAAAAGTAAGAGCTCATAAATGTATCATCTATTAAATAAAATACAATATGATGTAAAATCTTTTAGCGGTATTGTTTATTATATAAAATGCTTCAAAGAAAAACATTTTTAAATAATAAACACTGTAGTATATTTTTTATTACTCCATACGTTCGTTCTGTATGAAAGAAATACTGATGCGGATTTTATTATATTTACTTATATTATAATTTTCACGTTTTTGGTAGATTGAAACGAAATGTTCTATTTATTTTAATTATATTTATAATTCATTCAATTTGGGCTTTAATCAGATTCGGAATGTGTTTTAAAGAATGATTTTTCTATCTGGGATTTCGTCCTTTTCTCACGTTTTTACCCACAATGCAGGGCAGAGAATATTTACTTACTGTCCAGGCACTCCTTTCCACCTGAATTTATTTGGAGTGGTGGATCTCAACGCCACGCTGCACTTACCAGATTGCAGAGCTAAAGATAATTTATTCAAATTCAAATTCAAAATATTCTTTATTCAATTAAACTTATAATAAGCACTTTTGAATCGTCGAATGAACATATGACCAAAAAGCTACCACCGGTTCGGAAGGCAGTTCTGCTGAGAAGAGCCGGCAAGAAACTCAACAGTTGCTCTTTTCAAAATCAATGGTACAATTTATTACATTAGTTGGCAGCTATCCTGCATTACATTCAATAGACATTAATTCCATACATATTTGTCCTCTAAGTATTCTTGAACAGTGTAATAGGCTTTACTTGTCAGAATTTATTTACTGATATTTTAAATTTTGGAAATGGCAAATCTAGAATACACTGTGGAATTTTATTATATACTTATTTATTTTAAATGTTAAAAAATGTGTGAGTTAAAAGCTTCGCCTTTTTCACTTCGCTTTAATTTTTTCACTTTCGAAATGAACAATAAAATAAATGATATATATCAAATTAACACTAGATGTCATCATTTTAATAGCCTAACAATTGAATTTGCATATGCAAAATACAGTTTAAAAATATTCATTGGAAAATCGAATATTAAAAATTGATGGGCAATCTATGGAACAAAGGCGAGCTCTTTGATCTGTCGCGTCTGTCATATTTTACTTTGTTTTCCTTCTAATGTATGTTTTTATGGCTTTATTTATTCAAGGTTATGGGAGTTGGTTATATATTTGTTATATAACAAGTGGTATCCTGCTGCTTCGTCCGTGTATATCGTAAAATCTCGTTTCATTCCCGTTTCTACTTCGATTTCTGTCTGACAGTCTGTCAATTTCATGTATATAGCTATATAATAGCTTATATAGCTCAAGATCCCAGAGCCGCCAAACCAATGTTATTTTAGCAAAGCTGAATTCAAAAATGAAATATTTTCAATTTTGTTCTATTGATTTTATGGTAAAAAAATTGTTTATTCATATTTGCCAATATTAAATAGTTCCGATGTTTCTTTAGAAAAGGCAATAACTTTGAAGTAGAATTCCGAAAAAAAGGAAACAAAAACATCAAACCGCCCTGTCATTTTTTCACAAAATCATCCACATACAAAAGGATATTAGATTCTTCAATAGGGAAGGTCAAAAGGAATTCTTAAGAGAAATCTCAATCATTTCGTTTGACATTAATCCTATGGATAAGAAGCTTCTAGCCTAATGTCGTCTTCGAAAGCGTATTTAAGACGTCGAAAATAAGTTATGAATAACTAATATAGGATTTTTTTCAGCTTCTCCCTGTATCTCGCATGTAGCAGGGTAAGGGAGCCTAGTGTTAAGACACTACGCTTCCCACCTCCCGCCGAATTCTAGAGGCATTTTTGAGTTGAGTGACAGAACTCCACGCCGCGCTATTTCCTCGATAATATTAAATATATATTTTTTTTCGATTGAGAATCGAACCCACACCTATCGTGTTTACAGTCATACACCTATGTCCCTGTGCCACAACTGGCCTCAATACTGGAATTGCCATCGAAACTACCAATAAAATTACATATAGCTTTACAGGAAGATCACGTACTACTAATATAGAGGAAGGTCTTTGAATCCAACATTCACAAAGACCGAAGTTGTCTAATCGTGTAATGTGAAACAAAAAGCCGATTGGTTGAACAATATTGACATTACTTTGAAGGAATAAGTTTGTAATAATAATAATTTTTTGACAAATATAAATGTAAGTACATAGAAAAAATATTTATCATGAGAAATAAAGAAATTGATGAGTCCTGTCGTCACGCAAGGATTAAGCTGCAAGCAAGGTACAAGGAGGAACAATGCCTGCAGAATTCGATGGGAAGTGGGAAACGAAAATGTGTTAATGGCCACGGAGTGTTTTAACACTGAGCCTGTGAACATGGAACCTGGGAACCTATTGTTATTATACTCCGTTCCATCGTTTTTACAGTGGCATGCTTCTGTCTCTACGACACGACAGACAATAAAAAAAAAGAAAAATATCCGTAAATCAAAATTTAAACTATATATATAAGATTAAACTCATCTTAAACTATTCTATACTCACTTTAGAAGGTACCAAAAGTAGGAAAAGATACTCTATAAAATGTTACGTTATCGTAACTCGGTTAAGTTAATGGCCGCGAGAGGAGAGGAATGAGGCCGGAGTGCTGATCTATCGATTGTCGCTCTAATTTCGTTTAAAAGGTATCGGGGTTTCTTTCCCCCAATCTTTCGAACTAAAATACTGGGGAGAGTGTAATTGGATATATTACTTTTAGTGCTCAGTACCTGTATTTATTAGTTGGTTGTGAAGTAATTTGGAGAGAAATTTTGACTTATTTGTACCATTAGCGAGTTTTTGATGTAAGGTTTGGGGTTTGATTTTTTTAGCAACGTCGCTGTCGTTCAGGTGTTCTGTTCTCCTCGTTCCGTTCGTTCACGCGAATCGAATAGGCACCTACAGTGTCCTTTTTACGTATGTAGTAGGATGAAACTACGGTTCTAAAAAGCAGTTCTAAATAAAAACAGACAATCTTGTCATTACCTAACCTACTTTCAGTAACACTATTCATAGCTTGCATAAATTTCTTAATACAGAAGTGATAAAAGCAAGTTTGATATTACAATCCAAGATAATCTACAAACTTGAATTTAGTTTGAGAATTCATAACTCATTCTCTTACCTGAATATTTAAGGGATCAATTACAAAGCCCCTGCAGCTGCACTGGTCCCTGTAGTTTCAATTTCAATTTGTTTCTATAAATGTGTTAAAACTTATTTTTTATTTATAAAATAATCGCATTATATAAAGGAAAATTTAAATTGTACGTTTTTTTTTATTTATATTTCAAACTAAAATTCAAAATATTGACATCGAATATTCCAGTGAAACATACATTGCAGCCGTATCTCAGAGGAGAAGCTAACTAGACCAATATATTTTAACTAACTCCATGTATGTTTGTATTTGTTTAAAAATAAATCACACGGAACTGTTATTTTACTGCTTTGGCCCGGATTTTTATTTAGTATTTTCCATCCAATTCGAATATATTAAATATGAAAATTTTCAATTTCTTAGAAATTGTACGAGTAAATGTGATGAAAAAACATTATAAATGTGATGAAAATAGGATAATTTATGCATAAGGCTTGAATGAACATCATAATTAATTTCTTTGATATTTTTTAGAATAAACAAAGACGTAATATCGATCCTACTTAGAGAAACTTTAATGTACTAGAAGCTTAAAATATAGTCAATTGAAAACGAGAAATCATTTCAAAAACTTCTCCTATCTCCTTTGGTGTCCAGAATAAGAAGGTATTATTCCTTAAAAATCAAATTAAATCTGGAGAGAATAAAAAAATACGATTAAAAATAGAAAAAAATATGTAATAGATAACACTAAGTACATAAATTTAGCCTATTTTGGAAGCTAACATAAAATATTACGAATTATTGCAACAAAAAAAGTTTTAATCGTATATAAAATTTTTGATAGGCGTTTCTCAATATTCAATATAGGTATAAAATATTACTTCATGTTCATTCGGCTTTATTTCCTTATCCCTTTGGAGCATTTAATTAAAAATAATTTCCCAAGACTCCCTTTCCCTTTGACATTTTCTTTTATTTCTATTTATTAAATGGTTCCCTAAATCCTGTAAAAGGTTTAAAATTGATGATTTTTCTAAATGTAAAATGTCGTAATAATATCGTAAGGATTATTGGTGAGAAAGTATTTAAATGTTGAAAAGGACCTTTCACTGCATTTATACCCATTTTTATGGTATATATCCATCCTCTCGTGGAAGTGGAAATCGAACCCATTATCGTACAGCATTCAAACGACTACTCCAATGGCGTTTAATGAACATTTTATTTATAGGGTTTTATCTGATCTGAATATTAAATACCTTCTTAGAAGCAAGCAAGAGAAACTTTTATTAAATAAACTACACCAAGCATAATTAGATAACCTCGCAACTCCAAGTACTAACAAATGTAGCTTTATCTTTGAGATTTGCTACTCGAAGAAGGCAAATAGGGTAGGTAGGTACAATCGATTGTAAATCTTAACTTTTTCTGTGGCCGTCGTGGTGTAGGGGCACTACTAGTAGCTGTAACGCGATAGTTGTAGGTTCAATTTCTAATTGAACATTTTCATCTGTTCGGTCTGATACCAAGGCAAAAGCGCGGCGTTCATTTGCTTCACTCAACACGCAATGCCTCAAAATTTCCACTTTGTTTTGTTACCACAGCAAGGAAATGAAAATAATTCATTCCCCCCGAATGGTAATCGATCCCCACAGCCGTCGTTTATATTCAGGCGTCGTGCCACTGCACTCACAGCTTTAAAGATCCAAATCATCATTAAAACTAACAAGCATATGTAAAACGTATATGAGATTTTTATTACATATTTTCAAATATACATTCCACTATAAGAGTATGTAGCATTAAAGGTAAAACTTCGATAACTACAGCTGGCGTTGAATAAAAAGTGCGCCTACAAAGTTCTGTCACGCTCAGTTTTGAAACCGTAATTCAGTGAAGTTGAAAAATTGAAATTGGATCAACTGGGAAATCGATTATTGGCGAATAAAATTCACTGAATGTTGGAGACGGCAAATACGTATGGTACTCGTAGGTACGTTGTTTATAAAGGCCGCGTGCGGAACGGTTTTAGAATTCTGGCGTAGTTAGTTTTCCATTTATGTAGTTCTTATTTTATTGAACCTACATATTTTGCAATAATTAAGATGTTTTAAGTCTACTGGAGGCAAAGCGTGTTGAGTAGTGGAACTCTACGTAGCGCTTTGCCTTATGCCAGAGCTAGAAAATGAAACCCAGGTTACCCTGCTAAGGAATAACGCGTGAAACTAAAACAAAAACATTTAAGGTAGACTAGGAACACGGTCCTATATTTCTCAAATACTGGCAAGCTCTGCTACGTTAATAAATTAACCATTCCTCTACTTAAGAGAATCATCCAACGATCTTAGAATTACAAAATCCTCAACCGACATTAGAGATAAAAGGAATTTTATCCTAATCAAAATCCCAATACAGGCTTTGAATGAATTGTCAAAGCTTGTATTTGATCCTCCTTATCTGTTTGCCCTCAGCTATTAGGACAGTTAATTTGGACTGTCTCATGTTTAAATACTTTGAAGGTGTTTCAAGTGGCCGAAATGGAGGTATTTACTTTGAATGTATAATTTTCAAGTGCTAATTGTCACTTCATGTGTGTTCATACAATTTGTATGGATGAGGATAATAGTTACCTTGTTTAGCTTAAAGTTATTCCTCTACAGGAAAAAATCTATGTTTAAATAGAATAATAATAATTATTATTAATAGTAATATTGTGTCCCCACGCAATCCTTTCAAATGAACTAAAAAATCAAAAAAATCAGCTTCACGTTGTATCCCGCACAGAGCAGTAGATATAGAAAACCTGGGGACCTAGTGACTAAACACTTCGTTTTCATTAAGACATTTCCAATTCCTACTTTCCACCGAATTCTTGAGGCATTGCGTATCATCATATATCTTTTTTCAGTTTACTGATATTTTTTCTGTGTACACCTGGTATCGAATATCAAGTATATAGGTCATATAACACTTCCAGATGNTCGTAGGTACGTTGTTTATAAAGGCCGCGTGCGGAACGGTTTTAGAATTCTGGCGTAGTTAGTTTTCCATTTATGTAGTTCTTATTTTATTGAACCTACATATTTTGCAATAATTAAGATGTTTTAAGTCTACTGGAGGCAAAGCGTGTTGAGTAGTGGAACTCTACGTAGCGCTTTGCCTTATGCCAGAGCTAGAAAATGAAACCCAGGTTACCCTGCTAAGGAATAACGCGTGAAACTAAAACAAAAACATTTAAGGTAGACTAGGAACACGGTCCTATATTTCTCAAATACTGGCAAGCTCTGCTACGTTAATAAATAAACCATTCTTCTACTTAAGAGAATCATCCAACGATCTTAGAATTACAAAATCCTCAACCGACATTAGAGATAAAAGGAATTTTATCCCAATCAAAATCCCAATACAGGCTTTGAATGAATTGTCAAAGCTTGTATTTGATCCTCCTTATCTGTTTGTCCTCAGCTATTAGGACAGTTAATTTGGACTGTCCCGTGTTTAAATACTTTGAAGGTGTTTCAAGTGGCCGAAATGGAGGTATTTACTTTGAATGTATAATTTCCAAGTGCTAATTGTCGCTTGATGTGTGTTCATACAATTTGTGTGGATGAGGATGGTAATGAGCTTGTGTCGACTTTAAGAAGTTATTCCTATAGGTTTAATATAATAACGATTTTATTATTATTACTATTAATAATAATAAAATCATTATTATATTAGTTGTTGTATCCCGTTGTATCCCGCACAAAGCGGTAGTTATAAGAAACCTGGGAACTTAGTGACTAGACACTTCGTTTTTATTAAGATATTTCCGATTCCTACTTTCCACCGAATTCTTGAGGCATTGCGTATCATCATATCTCCCTTTCAGTTTACTGATATTTTTTCTGTGTACACCTGGTATCGAATATCAAGTATCTAGGTCATATAACACTTCCAGATGACCTAGAATCTTGATGCTTATATTTTTGATGTGTGAGCAAAATCCAAAATTGACAGTTTTTTCGCGGTTAATATAAGTATTGCAGTAAGATAAATTAATATTTTTTTTAATTCTTTATAATCTTAAATAGCTTACAATATATGAATTTCACCAGAATTTCAGCTTTGCTAAAATGACGTAGGTCTGGGGGCACTGGGATCTCGGTCTATAATGTTAATACGTAAACTATAAGTTTACGAGTTCTGATTTAAAAGGCTCAATAGTAGCCCACGAAGCATATGTCATGTTGTCATTTTTTTAAACTACTTGGCTAGGCATACTTTTTTTAGATTTTAAAAATACAAAAATAGACATATAATATAATATTTTTATCTTATATATAGTTTTAAATATGAGTTCCCGATTAAATTCTGTATTAAAATGAACATCCTTAGTGATTTAGAAAACATTGTATAATATAATAGTATGCTTGAAAGTAAGCTTTAATATCGTTAACAAGGCACGTAGAATATAAAACTTAAAGCAACTTTAAACGTTAAGCGAGATAAAATTCAAATTCAAAAACAAAGGAGCTCGAGTACTTAGCGAAAAAAATGTACCAATTCTGCGTTGAGCTACTTGCCAGATAAAAGAGGACTTAAGCATTATATTTAAAAGTTTATATTAATATATATGTGACTATTCTTTTTTTGAGGGTAGTCATGCCGCAGTTTTTAGCACAACTTATAATAAATATCACAGAGGCCTGATTATGGATATCAGGACTAAGCCTGAAGGCCTAATCAATTTGAACTGGTCCACTGGTCCAAACCGTAAAAAAGTAATATTTTCCGTATTATTTTTTTTTTAAACATCACCAAAATGGGGCGAAACCGTAAGCTTGTTAATTAGGAGTATTTATTTCTGGTGTTGTTGCCAAAAGTAAGTAAAGGAGGTCACTTGGCAGACCAAGCCAGCTGGAGGCGTTTCTTTTGCGGCTTTCGATCTGCAGCTTTTTGCTGATATCGGTCATAAAGTACTGTCACAAAGCCAACATTAGAGTCCTATAAATCTCTGCGTTTTGATTTGAGCAAGAACTGTAGATAATGGTGATTATATGAAAAATTGCCTTTTTGTTATTTCTTTTGTTTTGGCTATTGTCTTTATCCCATTAACTATTAAATTTCTATAGAGTATTATTCTTTTTAGCGTTATACTATATCCTGAATATTTCGGGATAGATCCTAGTGTCAAGATAATATGTTGTCAAATTTCCCCCCAAAAGTAGGTTTATCTTGACAGAAAAATGAAAATAATTTATTGGCCCTGTGGCCAAACTCACAACCTTGGCATTTAAATTCAGACGCTGACTCCACTATATGGTTTTTAATAAGTATTTTCCAAAACAGCTACTTTCAGAAGAAGTTTTTACTTATTCTCCATAATCGCTGTTCACGAGTGAGCGATCAAAGTATAACCGCTTGAACAAAGGTACGCTGGCGTTATGAAAACTGACCTGGTTACAGCTAAAAACCTTAAAGTATGCAAAATTATAATATTTTTTATATAGTTATAATTAATTGTTATTTAGAACACTTGTTGTGCAGTGACGTGCTAACTGCCAAGTCGATGGTTGTTGGTTCAAACTGTGAAGACATTTAAATTATTTTAATTTTTCTCCTTTTGCAAAACAAGGCTTCCTGCTGAATTCCACGAGTCAATAGTCAATGTCTTGAAATTTTGCAGAAAATGGAGAACAGGGTGTCTGAACCTGATGAACCTTAAGTAATTTCTTAGTACCTGCTATATATAGGCATATATATGTATGTGGAAAAAACGATTAATCAGGTTAAAGAGTTACATTTAAAATCTTTAAAAACCTTGAAAATCAAAGATCTTATTAAACGTGGAGTTGTATATTTCTAGTACACATATAGCATGGCAGAGAGAAGGTTAATATTAGGTCACTCTGTTCCTCACTACCCTCGTAATTTATGGCGGAACTAAACGCAGCGCTTCACAGTAAAATCAAAAAATTTCAACCCGCAATTTTCACTATAGTACACCACAAATTCACCGGATGAATATTTCCTATAACTGGGTCATTTGCTGTGCTCTGGGCACAGTGACGGCACCTCTGTCCGAGCGATTGACTACTTTGACCGTTCTAGTGTAAACAATGGAAACGGATGGATGAGAGACTCTCTTTCTAATATACTTGCATAGGTGGCATTTTATGTTTGTTTGTCATGTTTGTGGTGCTTAAACATGGCCCAGCTGAGCCTATATTCATTGAAAAGATTTTTTCCATGTAATATTTTACGTTGAGGCCAGTTGTGGCACAGGGGCACAAACGATCCCCACTGGAGGGGATGAAATAATTCTTTCCATTTCTTCGCTCTGGTGTCACGCAATGCCTCCAGGATTGGCAGAAAGTGGGGAACGGAGTGTTACACTAGCTTACCTTTGCCTATCCTGCTGTGTGCGGGATACAGCGTGAAATTGATTTGATTTTTATTTAAATATTTTACGTTTACAGAGTACAGCGTACAGTGGTATTACAACACCTAGATAAAGCGCAAAGATAAAGCGCGGCGTTAAGTCCCGCTACTTCTGGGCAGAAATTGGAGAAATGATTTTCTTGGCATTAGGTTCCCTTATCCTGCTGTAACGGAGTACTGAAAACATAACTACTTATCAATTTATAAGTGAAGAAAAAAATATTTCTTCGTTATAAATGAACCCCAACAAAAATATATAAAAATATATTCAGTGAAACTAATTACCTTATTCACTTTCAACAGAAAATAATTAAAGTAGAAAACAATAAAAAGCTGTAAGCAATTGCTTTTCTTACATTTCGGTGAACACAATTATCATTAAGCGCCCAACTTTTAATTTAGGCTTCCTCACGCTATTCTAAAACACGTTTGTACCAACATTTAATGTTATATTATAATTATTGGGGTGTTATTAATAGGGTATTATGGGGGTCACAGATTCGTATTCAAATTGTGGGAAAATATTAATTTTCTCTTACTAAATATAATAATTTCAGATCATGAATATATTAGATATGTAGATACATAAGTTGTTAGTTTTCACTTTTAATTTTCAATTACTTTAGAAATATTATGTGGCGTAACTAAACACCGCTTTACATAAACAGAGTGATGAAACACAAAATAACGTTGAATGTAAAACATCTCGAAGCTTCCTGAAGTGAGAAAGGAACCATCGCGTACAGTTAGCAATAAAAATTCTAAATTCAACGCATTTTTTTATTAATTTATTTATTTCCGGAAAATGTTATTTATTTTAACACATAACATGAAAATTGTTTGTACTCGTAGCTTATTAAAATTTTAAGCTAGTATTTTATTTCTTTTATCGGAACCATGATCTTTATAGTCCTTAGAAGTTATTTATTATAAATAACATTTTTTTAACTTCACGCACATAAAGAGGGGTGAGTAACGGGAGGCTAGTGTCAAAACGTTCCGTTCCCCTTTTATCGTTCATTTTTAAAAAATATCACGTGTAGATATTGAACGGCGCAATTTTGGGCCGAAAAAGGACAATTTTAAAAACATGTGTATCGCTAGACGTAACTCAACGCCGCGCATCTACACATCCTTCAAAGAAAAATTTCCATTATTTAATAGTCATTCCAAAACTACTTAGACATTGAAACATAATTATAACACCGATATCATTTTCTCCCATTCCAAACTGACCAAAAACACATTAAGACCTTTATAAAGTGAAGTAAAGGAGATTTTAAACGGAAAGTCCTTAATGAAACTCCAACCGTCGCACTTTCAAAGAGATTCCCAAGGACCGACGGTTATCTGGTTGTGAAATTTCATTAGCATATTGTAAAAGTGCTGAAGCTGTGAGAACGTGATTGGATGATGGATGGACGTTATAATTTTGTAATATATTCAAAAAGCTCTTGGAAAATTCGTAATTCTTTTTACCAGCTTCTACCACATTCAATCCTCGCTCTAGTGACGAGGCAAAGCGTGGTGTTGAGTTTCTTCTCTTACCACGGAATGCCTCCAGAATTCGGCATAAAATGGGGAGCTGAAGTACCTTAATGAGTACGGAGTGTCTTAATTCTAGATTCCCAGATTCCCTACTTACTGCCTACCCTGCTATGTGTGTGCTGATGTCATGGTAAACGGAACAGAATAACTTAAATAAAACTTATTTTACCATTATAAGAATAAAAACTAAGGCTTTTAATTTAATTACAATTACCTCTAAACAGGATTTAAAATTAAAAATTAACATACATTTAATATGTGTTAATTACCTCAACTTAACCGCAGTAACGTCTTACTATAACTTGTGTTCAACACGATAAGCCCTACAACCGATTCTTGATTCTAGATAGCTCTAACAAATGTTCCTATAAAGACCTCGTTAACTTAATGGCGGTGATTTAAAATTAAATTACTATTTTTAAGACGGTCAGGTAAGAATGTGGGGGAGTTTGGCCCTTTTTTTTGTAAATATATAATTAAGGGGAAGGTTCGAAGGTGTAGGATTAATCCTAATATTTTTTTTAATTCTTTGAATATTTTATTAAATGTTACAATTAATTTAATAATTATGTCAATTGATGGATTGTTTTATTGATTTAATCAATTGATTGATATTATAATTCTTTATCTCACATAGCAAGGTGAATAGAGCTTAAGAGCCTCAAGACACTACTCTCCCCACGAATTTGAGACTATACGTGTCGGCTAACAGTACTTAACGCCGCATAATTGATTACAAATTTCTCTGATATAAAAAAGAACCTACATTCTCCCCAACATAAACAAAAATATAACACCAAAGGCATTCATATAAACGAGCAAATAAAGGAATTTAGTCCCAACAATTCATTCAAGCATTCCTTCTAAAAAATTCCTAAAATTAAACGAGCAAGCAATTAGCATATAAAAGTAAATCCGATAGTAGTAATGGTTACGCTATTAGAATATTAAGAAGTTTGCCTCAAAACTGTATTCCACTTTTAACTGTTTGAGTTGGAATTTGATTTAGCAAGAATTCATTTAGCAAGACTTTTTGATAAGTTTTTAATTCAAGAATTCTTTAATGAATTTAATGAAGTTCACGCACTTCAGTGAACGCTTATATTTCAATAAAGAGTCGAGTGTCTTTTGAATTTTGTCGACCGTTTAAGATTTTAATTGTAGGGCGTAATGGAAAATTAGTTTTGCTAGGCTTTCATTAATTCTTTGGAACATATACACACACAGTATAAGAAAAGATGTAAGAAAAGTCTCTAGTTTATGTTCTTAGAGAATGAGCTGACTCTATCTTCTTGTGTGATTTAATTAAGTGTCATATAGTAGGTCCTCTACTGAAACATAAAAATCATTGATTTTGTGTGAAGAAACACGGATATCGGATGTCAAGTATGGGTGTGTATCGTAGTCAATGGTCAATAAGATGAGGTTTATTAAGCCTTATATCCTCGCCAGCCAAACCTGATGTATATAATATATTGATCCCAATATCCCAATTAAAAATAGGATATTATTGTATTGAAATACAAAAATATTCAATTTCAATCGGGGAAAATTATTTTTATTACCTTACTCTGGCAGATCTCCCAATATCTCAAATTCGGATTTAATAAAGATGGTTAAAAGTGTTTAAAATATTAATCATTAATTTAACGTTTAATTTAAGCCTCAGCCATGAAACATAAAAACAAATGCCACTCAACACGCAATACCTCCAGAATTCGGCAGAAAGTGGGGAACTGAACACTAGGTTCCCTCTGCCTACCCTGCTGTGTGCGGGATACGGCGTGAAGCTGATAATTTTTTTTGAATATAAAATAAACCTTTTGATACCTAATCCGTTCATTGAAATATCAAGTATGCCTAAGAAAAACTAACATTGGCTTAAACAACAAAGGCCTAAAGCGATTCGGGTGAAGCCTTTAGACAATATAATTGCTTTGTTAAAGTTAGCCGTGTGTTTGTTGTAAGACAGCTTGATGGTGAGTATTTTGGATTCGTCACGACACGACAGTATGGCGGCGTTCCTATGTAAATTTAATTACGTTCATTATTTTACTATTAAAGGGATGTTTGGAGTGAAAATATTTTTGGAATTTTACTTGGAATTTATGTTATTTTTTATTAGAAATTGTAGTTCATGCGTTAATAAGATCATTTCATACATACATTTTTTAGCTTCACGCTATATAACGCACGTAGCAGGGTCAGCAGAGGGAAACTGGAAACCTAGAGTAAAGATAATCCGTTTCCTAGCTGAAGCTGAAGCTGATAAGTTTGGCTACTCACCAGACAATATGTCTAATTTGGGCAAAAAGTAGAAAATGAAGAGTCCTGACACTATTATTCTGCCCTATTTTGCAAAAAAAAAAAACATTAATCCTAAAATAGGATTTATGTTTCTTTTTTTTTTCTTTTTTTTTTTCCTAGCTGAAGCTGAAGCTGATAAGTTTGGCCACTCACCAGACAATATGTCTAATTTGGGCAAAAAGTAGAATCTGAGTGTCCTGACACTACTATTCTACGAAAAAAACATAAATCTTAAAATATATACTTCGAAAAGCAACTTACAGTCATAAATCGTGATAAATTGTCACCATATAAATGAGTCTTAACCGCCCGAGACTTGTTAACGAGAGGACATAAAGAAAATGCGAGTGTGGAAAAATCAAAGTAATAATGTGGGACGCGGTGCGAGACGACGCGACGTGCTAAAATTATAATAATGTAGGGTTTTACGGATTTTTTGTTGAAGATTGAATCTAAAATCGTAATATTTCCGGTTCCGATTTTTTCGGTATAGAGGAGTAGTTCACGCTGTATTTCTTTTTCATTTATTTATGGAAAAGACAAGGCTAACGAGCGTTCGGGTCACCTGATGGTATGTGATCACCGCCGCCCACGACCCCGTGCAATACCATGTCATATCGACCTGAAAACACTGTCGCGGGTACACCATTCCACAGTTCCGAGGTGCGTGGAAGGAAGTTCCAACGAAACCGCATAGTAGCTAGCTAAAGCTAAAAAAGAAAGATAATACGCTAAAAAAATAATAAATATAAAATTAAACTTTACAAATAAATCTGTAATATATACATTGTTGGGTCTAATAAATTCATACTGTAGCAACCACAAACTTGTAATTTATTTCAATGTTCCTCCACTAAGGTAACCATTAAACGTGGTAAGGTTTTTTATAACGCGAAAATTATTCAAAATGTCATTTTACCATTTATAATACTTACTTTGCTTTACCTTCGTTATTTATTATTTTGTATTACGCCTTGTCAGCTCTGATGAGAAGAGTGTTTTTTGTTATATCTTTTTATTGTGTATTTTGATGAATTAAATTAAGAAAATTGTGCTTTTAAACTTAATTGTTCTTTTTAGGCCAGTCGTGGCCCAGGGGCACAAGCGTTTGAGTCGTTGTAAGTCCGACGGTCGTAGGTTTGATTCCCACTCGGGGACAATGAATTATGATTATTTTACTTAATAATTCCATTTATTCGCTCTAGTAAGAAGACAAAACGCGGGGTTCATTTTCGCCATTCAACATGCAATGCTTCGAAAATGGGGGGGAAAGTGGGTATTAGATTCCCTCTCCCTATTCTGCTATATGCTTCAGTGTGAAGCTGAAAATAGATAAATGTGATAAATTTAACTAGTACTATACTAACTAGAAGAAACCTTCCGCCAATCTGAATTAGGTACTTAAAGGATTATTAGAAATAATTTCACATAATTTACGCATTTTCTCGTATATAGAAGCCTAGTGAGAAGACTCAAGACAGAGACTTAGAATACTCACGTACTATGTAGAAGAGATCAGAGATATCAATAATTTATGGGAAAGAATCGCAGCGGTTGAGAAAGAAAGGAACAACGCGCTTATTTGTTTTCCATTTTAAATTGCACAAACACAAATGTATTTTATTTAAAATACAGAATTTTATTACTGTAGAAGAATGCAATTAAGAACACCGGAAACCGTTGCAGCATTCGCCTGGTGTTTATTAAACACTCGTAAATAAAGCTGGACGGACGTTGAGACCGATCCAAAATGTGTTTTTTTAGGTTTCATAGCTTTTATTACTTTAATTTAAATAAATTAATAATTTAGCTTTGCGGCGTTTAGTTCCGCCACTCAATATCTCGAAAATTGGGAAATCTGCTAAATCTGTTGTTGCGGTGGCGTGAGTACATATCTAAGGACAGATGATCCATTGTAAAACTGAACTTTCCACCACATAGAAATAGGTAATCACAATAACATAAAAATAGCATCAGCAAAAAAATATATAATAAATAATACTAATTTAAAATTAATATTTTTTAATGTATTATAACAAAACTACCATTTGTCTATATGTCTATTATATCATTAAATTTAAAAAATATATAAAATTTATCAGGGAGTTTCTAAATTTATTAATCATTTAGTCAAAATTATTTATTTCGACCAAACTTTCACTTATTATCTACGTGTTTTAAATTTTTTAAATTGCCGAGGTATAAAATAACGAATTATATAGATTGTCGGTAACATATATGCAATAAAACCTGAAAATAAAAAATACTTTATAATTTTATCGAAGCGGAAGAATCATAGAAACCTTGTAAGTCCAATAAGGAATAAAACACGTACAAAATTCCATTCTTTGGGATCAAGCACGTTTCTCAGGGTGCCTGAATAAAGCTAGGACTTTAATCATCTGCGAAACCTTTGAGAATTTTCTCTAGGCTGAGGGTATTTCAATAAAAGTAACTGAAATACCTATAGGATTCTTATAACCTACACTGGCGGAGCAATTAAAATTGCTAGACGGCCTTCTAGAGAGTTTTCTTCATACTAAAAATAAATATAGGTATTGAATTTGACAAGGTCACCAAAGGTTAAGAAATAAAATGGAACGACCCTGCCAAGAGCATGTTATGAAATTCTTTCTAACACGTTGCCTACTTTCATTCAATATATTTGACTTTGAAGAATAGCTTTTGTGTATATATTTTTTATATTTATAATTCGTTGCTTTACAAATATAAAAGAGTACGTCCCGAAGACCTATAGTTATAAAATATGGCACAAAACGAAAATTTACAATGAAAATAAGGGAAAAATTGTCAAAAGCGAAACTTTATTTATTTTAAACTTTATTTCATAGAAAAAAATCTTTCCAAATTGAAAAAAATATATAGTTCATATACAAAATAGGTGCATACGTCCGTAAAATTTAGTTTGTCAACTTTATTCGCTCAGCAATCAAAACTTAGGCTATCTATTGAATCTACAGTTTAAAAGGCACGATTACATTTGTCAACTTTTACAAGTTGTACTTATTTACCGTTCTGAAATTGATACCGATTGGTGACCGAGACCTGCTCACACTTGTCCAATACTATGTTGTATTAATACAAACTTAACTAAAAACATAACGTTGAAACTGAAAACTAGGTCAGGTCACCAATTAAATACAATTATAAACAAGCAAACACCTTAAAACACTAAGAAAACATAAAATCTAAACTTGGCATGCTCATTTACACCACAGCGATTCAATTTTATATTAATGCCATAACACTCTCTTCGTATTCATTAATTAAAATTAATTACAAAAATCCAAAAGAAACGCGACCCAATGTATGAAATGAGGGTTAAAAATGCCACTTCTTTAGCTCGGAACACTTTCAATTTATAGCGATAGAGTCTTATGGCCGAGATTTACTGTGTGAATAAATAAAAAGAAAATTGCTGTGAAAAGGTTCGTTCGTGTAAAACCCGCGAGAGGCATTTGACCTGCCCTTAACCTAAAAAACTTATTTTAAATAGTTCCACTGAATACCTGGAGCTAGTCTTTCAATGCGATAGCAATGTGAAAATAACTGACCCGCTGAGATTTTTTGTCTGTGTAGAATATTATAACGTCATTAAAATTAAATGGCGAGCCAAAACCGTTGTGGCGTAGCGGCATATACAGCCTTTGGTTTGGTTGGTTTTGAATTCGATTCCCCGTTGTAGGAGTAAATTATTTGCATTTCCTCGCTCTAGTAGCAAAAATCGGTTAAGTGCGAGTCAGTCGAAACCCACCGAGACTTCCATATCACTTTTTGTATGAAATGAACTACAAATATAAGTTTGTCATTTTTTTTCTATAAAACACCTTTAAATTTTAACATTTCGATTTTTTTTTTCTTTCTTTGTCCTCCCTTCACGTAAATTTCGTAACTGTACGTCCACCGGAAACTTAGTAGGAAAGTGGAAAACGGAATGAAATACTGGATACCCTCAAATTCTAAAAATGCTGAAAATAGCGTTAAGTTAACACATATAAGATATTACTACTATGACGACAATTTAGTACATCAAAATATTAACATTATATAATCAAAAAAAAGTACCTCCACAAACATACGAATATTAATACCTACCTATATGAATAAGAAAATAAGGCTTAACTTTTCAATAGATATCGAAACGAATATTAAACATTGAAATCCCTGAAGACTCTCGAGAGTCGTTGCGAATTTTCTTATATAAACAAATTTCCCTTCCGCCCAACAAAAACGTATTAAAGTAAATAAAGCACACAATGGAATCGTTTATTCGAAATCAAATGGAAGAATATTATTCGTCGAAAGAATAAAACTTGATTCCTTTGCGAGTTGTCGATAATAATAGCAAAGTTTTCACTGATGAGACAACAAATACTTTTTTAAAAATTTTATTTAATGAACCAATTAGGCATCACGTATGCCTGTGTTTCTATATTAGTTCGCCACTCAAAACGCAATGCCTCAAGAATATTGGGAACAGAAGTGTCTTAATGGGAACTAAGTGTCTCAACACTATGTTCCCTCCGACTACCCTGCAATATATAAGCTTTTCGCATAATTATAGCATGTATATACCTGTGTCTTTTTCTCAAAAAACTACATTTTCGTTTAAAATTTGGGTAACGATATTTGAAATAAAAAACACATAAAAATGAATTTATCGTATAGACATTATAGCTATTTTTATGACAAAGAATAAAAATATATGTTATTTTAGTAGTGGTAAAATTTCCTGAAAATACACGTAAAAACTGAATTATTCTACATATATATAATTAAAAAGTCGATATGACCATTTACACGCCAATGGACAGGTTAATTGTTATGACCTTTCATAGCTCATTTGGATTATACACGTGAAATCTTTACAATATTTATTTATTAAAGTAAATATTAAAATTGAGGTCAGTTGTGGCGCCGGTGCTCGATCGTGGTGGGTTGTGGGTTCGATTCCCTTTCGAGAAATAAGAGGTATAAAAACAAAGGCGCTTTAGTCACAAAATCCTAAAAGAGTACTCAAACTGTTAGTTTTTACTGTATTATAATAAATAGATATTTCTACCAGAATCTGATGTAGGTCCTTTCGTAGGAATACGTTACTGGAACAACAAAATCAAAATAAATTCAGCTTCACGCTCTATCCCACACACAGTAAGGTAGTCAGAGGGAACCTAGTGTTTAGTTACTCCGTTCCCCACTTTCTACCGGATTAAATAAAGAGAACTTAATCCTTTCACACTAAATATAAATTACCTCCTAAAACAAGGTCCATATGGAATGTATATGTGCATCTTGTCTGTGATTAAAATAAAAATAGTATCAATTCTAGAACTCCATTTCATAAATGACGAATTTTATTAATACCAAATATTAATACAATAATTAATATGGACAAATATAATAGATATTTATATATTTTTTGTTTTGTTCCAGATGAAATGGCGAGTGGCTGGCGGGATGGGCATACCGTTCGCTGCTGCTGTCTTCTTAACGCTGCCCCTCTTCACGTCATCCACGGGAGATATACGTGAGTGAAACCAATTATACCTTCATATTTTTGACAAATTAATTGCTTCATTGCTGATAGAGTAACATTTTAAAAGTATCCACACATAGAAAAGAAAAATATTTATTCAGAAAACGTATAAAAATCCTGTCGAAATACGTTTTCTTTATAACTTATTAAATTTATAAGTTTTAGTATATAAAAGATTTAGACGGAAGTGTCTTAATAGAAACGGAGTACCATAACACTAGGTTCCCAGGTTCCCTGTACCAATCCTGCTACATACGACATACAGAGTAAAGCTAATAAAATAAATATCTATCGTTATGAATGAAATAAAGAATACACTATTCCATTTTATCACTATAGCACCTCTAAAATAAATATATTGTAGATTCAAATAGAATATCCTCGCAATATTTTTTGCAACGTGACGAACAATGCAAAAATATTGTGCAAAAACCGCAGCTTATGAAGTATAAAGTTGGATAAATCGAGGTGCTGGCCAGCTCGAGCATAACGCTAAAAATTTCCGATGAAAAATCGAAAATTATTTTCCACAAATTTTCAAAGGTTCACACTTCAAATGAGTGGTCATTCAAAGAATGTATTTAACTCTGAAAATACTGAATTTTATAGAGTTCTGTACTTTTTAAGGAAAAAAGCAACCATTATAAGATCGTTCTGCTGTCAGTCTGTCTGTCAAGACCCTTTATCTCAGGAAAGCTTGGATATATCGAGTTGTTGAGAAATTCAAACCAGCTTAAACAACCTTAAATAGCAAAAAAAACCGGAGAAGCGCGAGTTAGGTCGGTTCGGTTTCCATCAAATTCATCGTTCCTCCGTTCCCCACTTTCCGCCAAATTCTGAAGGCTTGGCGTGTTAGATGGCAGAACTCTGAGAACAGAAAGGGTGGCAAAGGCGGGTGGCGTTGAATTCCATCACTCAACACGTAATGCCTACAGAATTCGGCGGAAAGTGAGGAGTGCCTTAACACGAGGTTTCCTCTACCTACCCTGCTGTGTGCGAGGTACCTTCGAGTGGGATTCGAACCTACAATCAGTCATGTTTACAGTCACCCACTTCTGCCTTACTTGTGAGATAATATAACAAAGACGTAATTATCTATATATATGTATATATATCTTATTGTATTTATCTCGATAGATATTTGTATAGAAACATATGTACAATTCATGGTTACAATGTACCTATTGAGTACCTTTGATTAATTAACGTGTTACATAATAATAATCTAATATAATTTAATTATTATTATTGTATATAATTTCTATTGTTATAGAAATTATTGAAAATTTGTAGCTGTATATAATTTTATATATATATAGAAAAACTACGAGGAAAGGAAACTAAAAAAATATAATTTGACACCTATATTGAAAAAAAAACACATATATTTAACGATTTTAATGATGAGACAATAAACAATATTACATATATACGAGACTCGTACATACAAGATACGCGAAAAACTTATCTTCTTGGAGTGAGTTAAAAAAGGGAAACAAAATATGTTAATTTTAAGTAGCTTTAAGCATTCCCAACTGCACTACGAAAGAAAAAAATAAAATTTACCATTTCCCTTCTAATTAACGTCCAAAAACGACCAAAAGCAACTACTTAATACTCTTTTTGAACTCCCCATAGACAAAACAACATCTGGATACGAAGCCTGACTGTAAACATGATTATTGTCGATTCCCAATTGGAAAACTTTTTTTTTTTCACACACAGCAAGGTGGGCAGAGGGACCTGGTGTTAATACACTCCGTTCCCCACCACCGAATTGTGTGTAAGTGGTGGAACTCAACGCCTCGACGTCACAGTGGAGAATAGAAAATATAAATTTAAATAAATATTTAATTTTCTCGAGTAGGGATCGAATCCAAAACCAGTCGCGTTATCAGTCACACACTACCCCTGCGCCACGACTGGCCTCTGGAAAAGTTAAAAATGGAAAAGTTAATAATATAAAAAATATTTTCAGCAGCGTTAAGTTCCGCCACACATTATACCATTTTTCATTTGTTTCTTTTTTCTATTTTTTGTTTAAGTAAATTTATGTTTGTTTTTCGTTTTAGTTAATTAATATCAATTACGGTGTAATAAAGTATTAAAATAAATAAATTATAGAAATCAGAAAACGGAAAGTTTTGTCACTAGATCCCCTCTTCAATACAAGAATAGATATAATATACTATTCCATATCTTTCCAGGGCATCATGGGACACGGGCGCGAGGCTGGCGCGGCACTGTGCAAGCGCCGGCAGATGTCACCGCGAACAATTCTGTCAGCAACGTCACCGCCCAGCTGGGCGGAACAGCTTATCTGCACTGCCTTGTGGGACACCTGAGTGAACGAGGGGTAGGTTGATTGTTCATATTGTTGTGGATACAGCCATTGCTTTCTGTTTAAGAGTATTGGAATTTGAGTGGTTTTATGGAGAGATCCTCTTGCTCCTGCCAGAGGTCCTCTTGCTGGAGCCTTGAAATAAATAAGATATTTAAAATTTTATATTTTTTCCAGGTTGTAGCAGGTTAGGCATAGGGAACTAAGCGTTAAGACACTACGTTCCCATTAAGACACTTTTCCCATTGTTCCCCATGTTTTCGATATATGTGTATAATATTTTCGATTTCTCGCTCTCGCTCGCTCGCTCTCTAGTAACGCACAAGTGTCCTAATGGGTCTGGTTGTGGGTTCAATCCGAGTGTCGTAACACATTTACCAGGTTCCCTCTGCCTACCCTATTATGTGTGGAGATACAGTGTGAATCAAACAAAATATTTAGCTTATTTTTTTAGCTTAGCATTATTCTTAACCTTAGGTTCCCTCTTCCCTGCCATGCTAAATACGGGGATAAAGCGTGAAATTACAAAAATATTCTTTAAGACTATAGAAATATTTATTAGCTACGCTAAGAAAATATATCCAACATGAATGTGATACAGGAGGAAGACCTCAGAATCGGGCCGCTATAAATATGCGAGGACATAATGACGGGCCCTTTTTTCTTCTTGCTGTATCTACTTCTATATATAGATTCAGTTTATGACCTAGTCTAGTAATTATAGATTTCCTAAAATTTTACATGATTTTGCAGAAAAAAATATTTATTAAGGAACTTTTTTATCTTTTTTCTGTCACAGTTAGCATAACAAACGGAGAAAATATAATGTTAAGACACTGTCTATTTCATTTTTATCGGGATATCATTAAAAAAATTATAGTGGAATCTGTTACAGCATTATTTTCAATATTATTATCATTTCTACATACAAAACAAATAATATTATATTTATTTTATTTAAACAAAAAGATTTCGATAAAGAAACAAGAAAGTAAATAAAACTTCAAGTCTCTAGAGAACTCACGAGGGATTGCAGTTAAAAAGCTAAGAAATTTATGTTCATCCGCAACTTTAGTTTTCTAAACAGACCCCAAGGTTTCGACAACCAGTGGTTATAGTAAATCCTTTTCAACTATTTCATTCAACTAGTTATGAAAATGGGTATTTTGCTCGTAAAAAAGGAAAAATTGAAATAAAATTTTTAAACATAGTATAAAGTCCACGTCGATGAACGTTTAAATATTTCAAGCAACAATCGATTTTATTTTTTGGTACTTTTCACCAATAAACTTCAATTTACGGGGATTTTTTTTGAGAATCAAAATAATTCTTATAGTCTGAGAAACAAAAAATCCCGAGACGTTTGAAAGAAATGTCTTAACAGAAGGTTCCCAGGTTCCCTTTATATACTGTGCTATATACAGGACATAGCGTGAACCTATAAAATATATATAAATATGTACATACATTTCTTTAAGCACACCAAGCTAACAACTTAGTAAATGTTTAACATTATAATATTTTCTTATCACAACAAAATTGGGTTGTCCTAACGAGGGTTTAGAATAACAAAGACATCCGCTGTGTGCACTCAACGTAACGACGCCATTTTATCTTGTGAAATTGGCGTGTAAAACGTGAATACTGGTGATCCGATGGAAATTCTATGAAAGTTTGAATAACCTTGTGTTGAACTACTTTTGGGTTCCTGAGAATGCCTGTAAACGCAACTGGTTGTGGGTTCGATCCCAATTCGGGGGGAATTATTATTTGGTAATATTTTCATTTCTTCAGTCTGACACCAGAGCAAAAGCGCACCGTAGAATTCCGGCACTCAACACGCAGCCTTGAAAAATTTGGTGGAAAATGTTATAAGAAGTTTCTTAAAATCAGGTTCCCTCTGCCCGACACTGTTGATTGCGGGTTACAACGTGAAGCAGTACATCAAAACAAATCTAAAGAAGTTACGAGTGAAAATTTCAAATTAACAAAAATACTAAATTATGTTTAATTTTGCAGCAAGTCTCGTGGGTGAGAAAACGGGACTGGCACATCCTGAGCTCTGGCAAATTCACTTACACCAACGATGAAAGATTTCAGGTATGATTATTTTAAAAATCATGTTTTAGTTCAATATTAAAACATTTACTTTTTAAGTGAATGTTCTATGTCAATCTACTATTTACCTACTTGTTACGGCGTTAAGTTCTGCCATTCAAACGGACAGTGGCAGAATTCGGCAGAAGTTAAAAAAAAGTTACGAGTACGTAACGTATGTAATTAAGACTAAATTTCTTTCTTCGAAGGCTGTCTATCAGAAATCTCTATTAGCAATAGAACCACCTTTGCCTTTTCCGTAATTAATTTAAAATTCTTAGTAAGGTAAATCCTTTGTATCGGGCCTGCTTGCAATTAAGTTCTTTCTTTCTTCTGCCTATCATCTATCTATACTAAAATAATTTAAAAATTATTTATAGTACTAGAGGTTATGGGTTCGATAATTTCCTCGAAATTAAATATTTATTATTTCCGTTTCCTCGCGTACCCGAGTAGGAATAGAACCCGCAAATGTCCATATTAACAGCTAGACGCTTTGCCGATGCGCCATAACGGCTACAATTACATAGTATAAAATTAGTAAGTTCTATAAATGAAAACAGCATTATATAAAGTAAAGTAATTTACGTTCTATATTAGAGCTCTGGCTCTAACACCATTCTAAATGTAGCATTCTGTTCATAAAATTACTAAGTTAATAACTATAAGTGTTATATAAATTTCATTCTGGCCTTATACTAGAGCTATGCTTAAAATGAACAAGTATTGTAAAGCTGAGGTCGTAGGTTTGGTTCTGGTTCATGACAATTTAATGTCTTTCTTCAGTTAGTTAACTGATAGTAGAATGTATGAGTGAATTTTATTCCCCACTTTTCGTCCAATTTACGAGGCATAGCGTGTTGAGCAAAGCGAAGAAATGGAATAAAAAAAAATCAGCATCACGCTGTATCCCGCACACAGCAGGGTAGGCAGAGGGAACATAGTGTTAAGACACTCCGTTCCCCACTTTCTGGCGAATTCTGGAAGCATTGCGTGTTGAGGGGCAGAACTCAACGCCGCGCTTTGGCTCGACACCAGAGCGAAGAAATGGAAATATAAATCTAAATAAATATTTCACATCCTCGAATGGGGATCGAACCCAAAACCAACGCGCTACACACACCCCAGCACCCCGTACCACGACGGTCGGACGGAAATCTTTAGTTTTGGTATCACCAGAACACCGGTACCACTATAACAATAGCGTTATCCCACACGATATCAGGGCTGATTTATAGGCAATAGCTAACAATCCATACGTATGTTCGTCCTATACATATAATATATCTGAACCAATCAATCTAAAGGACAAATTAGATGTGATTGTTGTCCGTACGTTGCTAGTGAGATTGTATATCTATCTATAGGTCAGATAGGATGGATGGTTATTTTTTTTATATTTTTTCTTATCTTCTTAGAGTTATTATTAATAGTGGATTTAAACGCCATTTCTTATGGGTTTGATTTCCAGTTGGCGTAACTGATTGTTTAAGCTATTTTTGATTTAATTAGGCAGATGGCCGTGATGGGAAGTGTCTTGGAATCGAACCCATAATCCTCTTCTCTTTCACCATTAGAGCAAATGAAATATTTAATATTTTCATTTTTTCGCTCTGGTAATAAGGCAAACCGCGTCATTGAGTTCGGCTAATGTCTCTAGAATTCAGCAAAAGGTGGAGAACGGGAGGGTCTTAACGGAGTATCATAACGCTAGGTGCCCGGGTTCTCCCTGCCTACCCTGCAATGTGATACAGCGGGAACCTAAAACAAAACCTAATAATAAACAATTTCCAAAACCACAAAACAAAATGATTTAGTTTATTCCACCATCCAAATCCTGCAGGGCTCATCACATTTTCAGAGCGGCCGCGTTAGTTGCGGTTTTCAATTCATGTTCATTTAATGTTTTGGACTGGTAGAGTTACCTAATTTCCTAAACGAATGTTATTTGGTTATTGTATTAGTTTGTTACTGCAATGCGGGGGTTTTGTTATTAATATGAAGATTTTGGAGAAGGGACAATGATGGCAATGAAACAAGGCAAAGTTTGGCGTTGAGTTTGCCACTGAACACGTCGTACCTTCAGAAGTTGGCGGAAAATGGAGAACGGAGTGTCTTGACACAAAACTGCCTGCTGCTTTATGCGGNTAAAATATATATAAATATGTACATACATTTCTTTAAGCACACCAAGCTAACAACTTAGTAAATGTTTAACATTATAATATTTTCTTATCACAACAAAATTGGGTTGTCCTAACGAGGGTTTAGAATAACAAAGACATCCGCTGTGTGCACTCAACGTAACGACGCCATTTTATCTTGTGAAATTGGCGTGTAAAACGTGAATACTGGTGATCTGATGGAAATTCTATGAAAGTTTGAATAACCTTGTGTTGAACTACTTTTGGGTTCAAAGAGTGCCTGTAAACGCAACTGATTGTAAGTTCGATTCTCACTCGAGGGAATGAATTATTATTTGGTAATATTTGACATTTATTCGCTCTGACACCAAAGCAAAGGAGCAGCAATAGAATGCCGCCACTCAACACGCACTGCCTTGAAAAATTTGGTGGAAAGGGTGGAAAGGAATCTTAAAACTAGGTTCCCTCTGCCCGACAAATCAAAATAAATCTAAAGAAGTTACGAGTGAAAATATGACATTAACAAAAATACTAAATTATGTTTAATTTTGCAGCAGGTCTCGTGGGTGAGAAAACGGGACTGGCACATCCTGAGCTCTGGCAAATTCACTTACACCAACGATGAAAGATTTCAGGTATGATTATTTTAAAAATCATGTTTTAGTTCTATATTAAGACTATTTAAATACCAAAATGTATAAATAAGCATTTATTTTTTAAATGATTGTTTCAATCCACTATTCACCTACTTGTTGCGGCGTTCAGTTCCGCCACTCAACAGGCAATGCCTTCCGAATTCGGCAGAAGTTAAAAAAAAGCTACCTGTTAAGAATTCTTTATTTCGAAGGCTTTCTATTCAATAGAACCACCTTTGCCTGTTCCGTAATTAATTTAAAATTCTTAGTATTTACCTTTGTATCGGGACTGTGTGCAATTAAAATCTTTCTTTCTTTCTTCTGCCTATCATCTATCTATACTAAAATTATTTAAAAATTATTTATAATACGACAGGTTATGGGTTCGATTTCCACTCGAAGAAATTAAATATTTATTAGTTTCGTTTCCTCGCGTACCCGAGTAGGAATAGAACCCGTAAACGTCCATATAAAAACAGCTAGATGCTTTACCGATGCGCCACAACGACCACAATTACGTACAATGAAATGAAAACAGCATTATATAAAGTAAAGTAATTTACGTTCTATATAAGAGCTCTGGCTCTAACACCATTCTAAATGTAGCGTTCTGTTCATAAAATTACTAAGTTAATAACTATAAGTATTACATAAATTTTATTCTGGCCTTATACAAGAGCTATACTTAAAATGAACAAGTATTGTAAAGAGGAGGTCGTAGGTTTGGTTCTGGTTCATGACAATTTAATATGTTTTTCTTAAGTTAGTTAACTGATAGTAGAATGTATGAGTGAATTTTATTTCCCCAATTTACGAGGCATCGCATATTGAGCAGAGCGAAGAAATGAAATCAAAAAAAAATCTGCTTCACGCTGTATCCCGCACACAGCAGCTGGGTAGGCAGAGGAAACTTAGTGTTAAGACACTCCGTTCCCCACTTTCTGCCGAATTCTGGAAGCATTGCGTGTTGAGAGGCAGAACTCAACGCCGCGCTTTGGCTCGACACCAGAGCGAAGAAATGGAAATATAAATCTAAATAAATATTTCACTTCCTCGAGTGGGGATCGAACCCATAACCGTCGCGTTACAGTCACACCCCAGTACCCCGTACCACGACGGTCGGACGGAAATCGTTAGTTTTGGTATCACCAGAACACCGGTACCACTATAACAATAGCGTTATCCTACACGATATCAGCTGATTTATAGGCAATAGCTAACAATCCGTACGTATGTTCGTCCTATACATATAATATATCTGAACCAATCAATCTAAAGGACAAATTAGATGTGATTGTTGTCCGTACGTTGCTAGTGAGATTGTATATCTATCTATAGGTCAGATAGGATGGATGGTTATCTTTTTTATATTTTTTCTTATATTCGTAGAGTTATTATTAATAGTGGAGTTAAACACCATTTCTCATGGGTTCGATCTCCAGTTGGCGAAACTGATTGTTTAAATTATTTTCGATGTAATTAGGCAGATGGCCGTAATGGGAAGTGTCTTGGAATCGAATCCATAATCCTCTTCTCTTTCACCATTAGAGCAAATGAAATATTTAATCCACGTCATTGAGTTCGGCTAATGCCTCTAGAATTCAGCAAAAGATGGAGAACGGGAGGGTCTTAACGGAGTATCATAACGCTAGGTGCCCGGGTTCTCCCTGCCTACCCTGCAATGTGATACAGCGGGAACCTAAAACAAAACCTAATAATAAACAATTTCCAAAACCACAAAACAAAATGATTTAGTTTATTCCACCATCCAAATCCTGCAGGGCTCATCACATTTTCAGAGCGGCCGCGTTAGTTGCGGTTTTCAATTCATGTTCATTTAATGTTTTGGACTGGTAGAGTTACCTAATTTCCTAAACGAATGTTATTTGGTTATTGTATTAGTTTGTTACTGCAATGCGGGGGTTTTGTTATTAATATGAAGATTTCGGAGAAGGGACAATGATGGCAATGAAACAAGGCAAAGTTCGGCGTTGAGTTTGCCACTGAACACGTCGTACCTTCAGAAGTTGGCGGAAAATGGAGAACGGAGTGTCTTGACACAAAACTGCCTGCTGCTTTATGCGGGGTACGGTGCGACGCTAAAAAACTTTTTATTTTTTTACATAAGACACGTGTATCAAAAGAAAATAATTATATTTAAATTCCAATTACCCATCTTGACTATTAAATTGGGGAGCATCAGCCCCAACCAACATTTTTTCTTATTTTCGTTCATTAAATGTTTCGGCCGTATTTAGAAGAACATCACGTCCGCATTACCAGAACGAAAGACCAGACCAGATCGATATAATTAATTATACACAGCCATTGATATAGTCTTATACGCTTTGGAATTGGCTCTTCAGAAAGTAATTTACTTGGCTTTTGTGTGCTTACAGATATTTCTATAGAAGTTGTAAGTGAAACTTTTTTACCTTATATTTTAGACATAGAAAACCTAGGTTTTCCGATGGGAAGGGAAAATATTTTATATACAATCAGCGACGGTTGTTGGGTTCGATTTCCTCGCTCTGGTATAGTGCGGCATTGTATTCTGCTACTCAACTCACAGTGCCTCAGGAATTCGGCAGAAAGTGAAGAACGGGAGGGACAGGTTCCCTCTGCTATCCCTGCTATGAGCGGGATACAGCGTGAAGCTAAAAAAAATCTGAGTGGAGACAAAGTTAATCCTGAACAGTTCTGCCATTCAGGTCCCGGTTCCATCATCAGACCATTTCGATTACCATATCTAAATTGCCAAGTTTCATAAAAAATAATATTACTTAAAGTTTCTTAAGTTAAAATATTTGCTTGAACTATTATATAACTTTATCTATGTATAATATAGTCCACCTATTGGATATTGGTTCCTTTGATTCCCAATTCTGTATGAAGTTTTCCAAGCATTCGTGCATAGCAAGAGGCGAGGAATGGCCGTGGAAGTGCTCGGGAATGTTGTATCCAACA
Organism: Heliconius cydno galanthus; assembly: GCA_036379175.1. Classification (NCBI taxonomy): domain Eukaryota; kingdom Metazoa; phylum Arthropoda; class Insecta; order Lepidoptera; family Nymphalidae; genus Heliconius; species Heliconius cydno. The sequence continues at coordinate 73,033 of JAKRZM010001145.1, read as the reverse complement.
AAATGGCACGTCCAATGTGTGTCAATTCTAATATACAAATAAAACTATTAAAATTGGAAAAAAATATTATTTAATCTATAAAAACAATTAACTTTTTGGTTTTAATAGTCTTTAATAATATTTTTTGAATATGAATTTACAGACATAATTGTAAAGAATAAATATGCTCAGTAAATATAATATTATTGTCTTTTTTATAGAAATAATTATTAAAAAAATTTTCTACCAAGAAGACCGAGCTGATCAAAAATTTAACTCAACTATGACTATTTAAAGTTCCGTACCCAAATAATAAAACGGGACAAGAATTCGGCGAAAAATGGGAAATGGAGAGTCTTAACACTACGTTACCACTTCCCAACCTTGCTATATGTTGGATATGGCATAAAATTCATCAAATATACCTCTCAAGAAAAGTTAAATATAATTATATATTACATTTTTGATCTAAAGTAACGACAGCACATTTTGATTGATATTGATGAACGAATAGCGCAACTAACACGAAACGCTCAAACGTTTTCCTTGTACATGACATTTTCCTCTTTCCGCTTTATTTCTTTATAAATGAATTAAGGAATCCGTGTCCTATAAAATATGTTACCTTACTATATATATATTATATATTTTATTGATGGATGTTTGTTCCACTTTCAAGAAAAAACTACTAAAGGGATTTAATTGAAATTTTACAATAATATATAGTTTATAGAACAGAAAAAGAGAAGCTAACCGTGGTAAACAGGTTGTGGATTCGATTTCCACTCGAAGAAATTAACTAATTTTATTTCTACCCTCTGGTGTCGAAACGCAATGCCAGAAGTGCCGGCAAGAAGGGGGGGAACGAAGTCACTTAACACTAGGCTTCTATTGCCTTCCCTACTAACTGAAGCTGNATTTTTTGAATATGAATTTACAGACATAATTGTAAAGAATAAATATGCTCAGTAAATATAATATTATTGTCTTTTTTATAGAAATAATTATTAAAAAAATTTTCTACCAAGAAGACCGAGCTGATCAAAAATTTAACTCAACTATGACTATTTAAAGTTCCGTACCCAAATAATAAAACGGGACAAGAATTCGGCGAAAAATGGGAAATGGAGAGTCTTAACACTACGTTACCACTTCCCAACCTTGCTATATGTTGGATATGGCATAAAATTCATCAAATATACCTCTCAAGAAAAGTTAAATATAATTATATATTACATTTTTGATCTAAAGTAACGACAGCACATTTTGATTGATATTGATGAACGAATAGCGCAACTAACACGAAACGCTCAAACGTTTTCCTTGTACATGACATTTTCCTCTTTCCGCTTTATTTCTTTATAAATGAATTAAGGAATCCGTGTCCTATAAACTATGTTACCTTACTAAATATATTATATATTTTATTGATGGATGTTTGTTCCACTTTCAAGCAAAAACTACCGAACGGATTTAATTAAAATTTTACTATAATATAGTTTATAGAACAGAATAAGAGAAGACAGGGGTGCAAGCGTGTAACTATAAGTGTAGTGGTAAACAGGTTGTAGGTTCGATTCCCACTTGAGAAAATGAACTATTTTTATTTCTACACTCTGGTATCAAGATATATATCGTATTTATGGTGTCAACATAATATAAGGATTTCATATAATTTAGCTTTAATCTAAAAATAAATTTAAGCGGGCGAAGCCGCGTTTAGATCACTAGTTCCTCTATAAACGAATCAAGGAATCCGTGTCCTACAAAATATTTAATCTAATAATATTACAGGTGCTCCACGGCGAAGGGTCAGAGGACTGGACCCTCCAAATCAAGTTCGTTCAGAAGAGGGACAACGGGACGTACGAATGTCAGGTTAGTAATTTAGTTTGACTAGTTGAAGTTTGTTGGCGGAATTCTTTGAGACCAAAGGTTAGCTTTATCTATTATTAATGTTAGAAGGATCATTTTGTATTTTATGTAAGTGGATGGGTGAGTTGTTGTTTTTCCATGTAGGAAGGATTGTTATGTTTTTTGGAATAATTAAATTCAGTGGGTAGACAATAACAATTTTATAACAAAATCGTATGTATATTTAATTGTAGTAGATAATTTTTTAAGCATAAGTGAAAATAGGCTATAAGTCCTGTTGTCTAGTTTGAGAAATAAAATGAATACTGAAATGATGGATGAAATCCCTCTTGGTATAAAAACCTTGCAATAATAATAACGTAACTAAAATTGCCTACTTAACTTATTGTTTCATTTATATAGTATTTTCATATACTTAGTTGAACTGAAAATAATTTAAAGGGAAAAAAATAAACATTTCAATGTATCACAACGTGAGTTACATGAAACCTACAACCCTCGTGCTTACAGTACGCACGCTTGTACCCCTGAGCCACTACGGCCTCAATTAAATTTTCATATAACATCAAAAATAACATTCATTTTAATATCCAACCAGAAAGCCCCTCAGGCGTTAATTACATGAATTTATATTACTTTAGAAAGAGAGAGAGAGAGAGGGCACTGAAAAATAATTCTTAAGTTTAAAATTAGATGATTCTTTTTAAAAACTTAATAGTAAAGCAATTCTCGAAAATAGAGTGAGAGAGGTTTTTACTTTTACGTCATTTAAATTGCAAATGTGAAAAGTGCGCTCGGGGAATGGCGGGAACGTTTCAGATATAACCGTACAGATAATAAAATGCTAAGTTGACAGAATAAAAATAAACTATAGATAAAGAATATTTGTGCGTAAGGTGGTGTTGCCATATTAAGTAGTTGTTTGACGGCTTTTGTAAAGTATATATAAAATTTAATCGACGAGGATTATAACGTAGTTTTGTCTACCTATATGGTGCTTAAATTTTATAAGGACAATTTAGTAATATTTCATTTACTTATGAATACATTTAATTATTTATTATTTTAAGTTTAGAAAAACAGTTACATAAAATATAAATTTATTATTTTACTGACTTTATTATTTTTACATAAATTATTGAAGATTTTTTTCCGCTCCTCGCTGTCTCTCGTCTCTCCGTCTCGGCGGTAAGTAGAGAACACAGTGTTTTAACAAAAAAACTACGTCTCGGTCGTATGGAAAGGTGGACCTGAAAAACTTATAACATAAACATAAAATTTAAAAAATAGAAAAAAAAACACATTCTCACGTAATATAATAGATAATTAAATAAACCGTAACAAAATTCAAAATGGCAACTCCATTTAGCAGCGTGTATTCCATTAACGTTGTTTATTGTTACAATTTGCATATTTTCTTTGGAGAATAGGCAACGCTTAGCAAAAGTGTTGACGTAATTAGTTTAAGTGGAGGCGGAGGAATGATTATGTTAACTAAAAGGATAGAATGTGTTTTATTATTATCAAAATTTGTCTAATATTTTCGTATGATACTCGCAATTAGAATTTTGTTCATACGTTTTTTAATATATTTTTCTATGTTTAGTTTAGTCTGGAATTATGCCTTTTTATGTTAAGAATATTTAGTTACTTTAGTATTAAATGGGTAATAATAAAATGACTCTACTAGTGGGTTCGATTCCCACTCGACGAAATGAAATATTAATTTAATCTAATAATAATCTCTGTTCAAAAAAATCAATATTTAATATTTAGATTTCCCTGTTCTGGAAACAAAGTAAGCGCGGCGTTGAATTTCACCACTCAATACGCAATACCTCCATAATTCAATGGAAAGTGGAGAACGGGAACGTAATGTCTTACCAATAGGTTCCCTGGCTCCCTCTGCCTTCCCTGCTATCTGCAGGGTTACAGCGTGAAACTGAAAAAAAAAACATTTTTTATACATAACCTTTTTAATATTATCTCTGCACAAACTTTAAAATAAACTAGTGTCAATACACTCGTTTATTGAACTCTCATCGGTGATTCTCCGTTTTCCTACAATTCATCTTAATTCGTACTGCATTGCAGTATATACCACTGCCAAGTAGTTTCACTTCTAGAGTGTATTAGTGTTTATTAGTGTGTTGTAAAACTAGTAACAATAGTATCTAAAATCAGTGAAATTTCTGAGCTAAAAAAAGTAATTTTGTCGTCTTCTTTACTACTCACTGTTCTCCACTTTCTGCTCGAATTTGAGACGACGTGTTGAGTGGCGGAGCTGAACTCCGCATAGATTTTTCCCGCATTAAAAGAAATACATGCCCTGAATGGACCTAGCTTAAAAAAAACTTAAGTATTTTATAGCATTGTAAATGTCGTTCAAGTATTCTTCGTTTCTAGTTACAAGTACATCTAAGTACTTTTCTTTGAAACAAGATAAAATTAAATGCTAAAGAACATTTCGCAGCTCGAATTTCGACATTTACAAAGTAATAATGCTGGATTTAATAAAATGTTAAATTTGTATTTGGTTTTTTT
>JAKRZM010001145.1:9985-66610 GCA_036379175.1 Heliconius cydno galanthus | reverse complement strand
CGATTACCTCTCAAGGGAATAAATTATTGTCATTTCCTCGCTATGTTAACAAGACAAGATAGGCTGGAAAGTGATGATGATACAGCGTAAATAGCTTCACGATTAATCCCGCAAGGTAAAAAAATTATCAAAATACTAAACAAATATAAAAAAAATATCTAAACGTCCATTAAAAACTTGCATAATAAACTGGCAAGATAAAAAACTAAATTAAAAAACTTCAAGTGAAATCTAATTATCATAAAGACCAACTGTGCTTGCATTCTGTATTCAGTTCCTAGGTATAAAGTTAACTGGTTGAGTTTCACATCTTATTAAATAGAAGCTGTGTATTTATGGGGGAAATATTTAAATTAAGCTGATTTTGGTGTTCCTGGTCGAGCTGGGAAATGTATTTTTTTTTTATTTTCACACATATATTATTATTGTTTAGTAAGCAAAGAAAACCCAGAGTAATAAACCACTTTGTGCAAAAAAAACAGACCTTAGGATTAATTCAAGTACAAAAAACTATTTTGGTCTCTATAATGGACAAAAAATAGAGTAAATTATTATTCAGTAATACATCAGGCTCACGAAACGAGGTGACGAAAATCAACGTCGATCGAAATCAACTCTCTCTTTCTCATCTCTCTTTATCAGATCAACAAAATAAATCGAACCCATCTGAATGAGAGACTTCTCAACTACCTCTACACCGAACTGACGTCCACAAGTAATATTATCATAATATGTATATTATTTTAAAGAAGCCCACTTAAAAACATGCAGATGTTCCACAGCACAGAAGCAACGGGGCCATGGATTAAAATATTCATGTTTTTGCTTCAAAATTATTCCGCATGCATGACTCCAGCGCCCAGGGACGATATGTAAGATCCTCCCCTCATGTTATATTCATTATGCGAAACGATTACCGTCTTTGCAAAGTGCGGAAGTTAAAAATGGGCTACAATTGTTTAGGAGAAAGGCCTACTCAAATATTCATCTCATTAATGACACTTTTATAGAACTCTTCTTATGTAAGGATGGTGAAAGGATCCTAAATTCTTTGTGAATGGGGATACTTTTGTTAATCCTTAAATGAAGTTGGTATCCAACTGGAAGGAATGGTTTATTGGTTTAGTTTCGCCTTTATTCCACATGAAATAAGGTAGACAGAGGGACTAGATAGTCCTATGTGGACTCTCCGTTCTCCACTTTCCACCGAAATTTAAAACAGTGCTGGTTGAATGACAGTAAGAAACGTATCCACTGCCATAGCAGATTCAAAATAAAATATTAATCATGAAAATTCAGTGAACGAATTTTGTATTTTCAACGTTACAAGTTACCTTTACCCGTTCATAATTTAATATGCTCGGATAGGCAAATCTACAATCCATCGGGAAATTGGTAAGGATTCAATAACGGCGGCGGATGTGGTAAACAACTAGCGGAATATTAATAAAAAATCGGAATTGCGAAAATTTTGCGAATACATAGTTTTTTTTTTTAATTTTATTTACTTAACCCCTACTTTCCCCCTAATTTTTGAGACTTTTGAAATCTCAAAGCTGCCTTTTATCTTTTTACTTGGTACTAAAATATATTTTCATCATTTTCAATTCATTTCATTTTCTCTAACTTTCTTCTGAAGCTTAGGGTTAATAAAGAGATGATGATGTACCTGATATACCTACTCGAGTCGTTAGTACCATCGTAGATAGGTTTTTGTTTTTATTTTTTTTTGTTTTTTACTTGATATTTTCACTCGTTTTTCTTTCGGCATACGGGAATCTAATAACTTTTGGCCTATTATTACAGTTTTTATAAAAGAATCTGACTAAATCTCCGCTAAGTATACTTAGGGTAGAAATGGAGCTCACAACCATCGTTCGCGAAGATATTCAAACTCATGAAATTTCCTTTGGAAGGACTCTTCTAGCCCTTAAAACACCGTGAAATATCTGTTTGACATTGATGAGGGAACTCTCCAAACCCTTATAAACGCAACTATTTAGTAAACTTTACTGGTAGACCGATCAATGTTCACTTCACATTTCACAAAAACCAAAACTTAATCAAGATAATTTGAGGCCAGTCGTAGAGCTGCTAGTAGGGACAGGTTGTGGGTTCGATTTCTATTTGAAGAAATGACATATTTATTATTTCCATTTTAGTCGCTTTGGTGTCGAGGCAAAGCGTCGAGTTTCACCACTCAACACGCAATGCCTGTGTATAGTAGTGTTTTAACACTAGGTTCTCTATACTATGTGCGGAATACAGCGTAACCCTAAGAAATCTTAATAAAAAAAATGCCATAAGAAGGAAGGCACGATAAAGGAACCTTTAAGTTCCACGAATGACAGACCGACAGCATCAACTTATTATATTTTTTATCATATTATTCTTCCACAAAGCTCAGTTAATTGGTTAATGCACTTGCACACTTATTAAGTTTAAAAAGTTACATTTTAAATTAAAATGTAACCAAGTGAGTTTCTGGATATAATATTTAAAAGCTTTTACTTAAAAATACTATGATAAATTATGAATTTTCTTTCAGTTCAGTTAATTTATATACGAGTATATGAAACATGGTTCGTTTTTTTGAACTTCTCCCTGTATTATACACCTAGCAGGGTAGGCAGAGAGATCCTGAAGACACTCCATTCCCTTAAATATACTTCCGTTCCCGACTTTCCGCATGATTCTCAAGTTGTTGTGTGATGTTGAGAAGTGGAATTATAATGTACTAGCCGACTTGGGCGGCTTCGCCCGCTTGAAATATAAGAATATTTATGAAATTATTTTCAATTTAGGGGGTTAATTCTAAAAAAACACGTGTTAGATAGTAAAGAGAACGTCATACCGTAGTACGAACGAGTATATAGTATTTTAATATAACATGTTCAAGAATTACCGTCTTAGACCTGCCTGGGAACAAAGGAGAGCGCCGCGCCGGCCCCATACATTTGAATGGCTTAATGCGATTAACGATTTAGACCCCTTTTGTACGAAGAAAAGTACTATCCGTTACAGTTTGTACAACGTTTTACTTTTATCGTTGCTAGGATTTTAGTACTTTTTTCATATAAAATTATCGTAAAAATAAAAGAACTGGTAGTGTTTTAATCTTACTTTGACTAAGTAACAGTGTGTTAATGATTGAGTAAAAAGCCTTTATATATTGTTATTTTTTAACTTCAGGCCGTATCTCGTACATAGGATAGGAAGAATGAACCAGGGAACCTAGTGTTAAGATACTCCGTTCCCATTGATACACTTCCGTTGCCCGTTTTCCGCCGAATTCTCGAGGCGTTGCGTGTTGATTGATGTAACTCAACGCCGCGTTTTGTCTTATACCTCTAGGGTATGAATTTCAAGTCTATATCATAATATTTTAATACCATAAAACTTTAAATGTTTTTTTGAACATGCTAATCACAAGAATAATTACATCGAAATGAATTATTTTCTTAGTAGACTGTAATTTTATCGCAAAAGTAATTATGTTAGTCGTTTTTGTGTAAAGTCCTCAATTAAACTAATAGTCTATTAAATATTATAAGTTTATTGGTTACATCAACTTAAAAAATAAAAAGCTTTTTAACATTTTTAATGTTATTCCACTCTTAGAAAAGACAAGCTTATATTTTGACTTAGCGGGATTTGAACCCGGGCCGTGCAACGGCTTGAACTGTATTAATTATATAGATAACGGCTTAATATTCAAAGCGCTTAGACGGTTTCTTAGAGATATTTTAGACGTACCAGGATTTGAACCCGTTGAAATCCTTCAACGTTCAAAATATACATTACCTATCGAGTAACCCACTAAATTATATAACCTATTTAAACTCAACCTACATACTTGGCAAGCTACTAGACCTTTTAAAAGATTGTAAATAACGTACTTGACAAGCACTAATAAAATGTCAGTATCTGTCAACATTAATACGGTAGTGGTGTGTATACGTGAGAGGAATGCGATATACCTTTTTTAGGGTCGAAAGTGCACAATACCTTCCCAAATTTACAATTCAAAGTAAAAACGAGAATGTGTCCTATTCATGACATTATACCTTCCCTTAGAGGGGACTGCTATAAAAAAGTTTACATACGCTTAGGTCCCTCGCATACTAAAGTTTAATACAAATCGAGGTTCCGTTTTAGCATAAATAAATGAATTTTGTAAATAAAATGTTTTTGTTTATTTCTTTTTTTTATCTTTGTTCTTTTGAACCAAGCGACGGGAGAAGAACGTGTGAAAGATTTGTACGTATTTTTTTATCTTCCCGCTGTACTAACAAGACAGGCAGAGGGAACCTAATGTGGGAACCTAACCGGACGGAGTATCTGACACACCGCTCGCCATTTACCAGCCAATTTGAATTGCAAAAAAAAAATTTTTTTGTATGTAGACAGCTTTAGCTATTCTATTAGTATGGACCCTAACTACAAGAACGGAAGTCGAGTTTCTCAGCAAATAATAAGATTTGGAGTGCTTTTTGTCAAAAAAATATATATTTTAATACACTATACACGAACTAAATATCAGTAGGTAATTATGAAAAAGGCGTTCAATGCTAATAAATAACGTATTATTGTTTCACCTTTATCTAGAATGAAGTTTAATTAACTAAAAAAGCTAAAATGAGCTAAAAAGTAAAAATGCTTTTATTTCCTTTTTTTAAGCTTTACTCTATATCTCGCTGCCGACCAAAAATGAGTCGAGGTTGCACATTTTTTATAAAAATACAATAAAAATGTGTTTTTAATATAAAAAATAATATAAAAACAGTCTAAACCAACAAAAAAAATATCCCAATATTTTTTTAATTATTTTTTTATGTTTGTTGTTATAGCAAGAAATGCATAATGCATCATCCGCAAAAACTTAACTTCCTTACTATCACAGTTCATGAGATACCTACAACTTGGTGACAGACAGACAGACAGGGTAAATAACGACAATAGGAACATTTTTTACCCTTTAGATACAGAACCCTAAAAAAAAGAATTGTTGACTGATTCTGACACTATAGAAAGTAAAACACTAGAATCTAAATAATAATATTTTTTTATTCAAAATCCTTTATTTCTATACATATTGTTTTTTTTTCCACAAAGGTCCACAAATCAACAATATGAAAAATATAATACAATTGTAGAACAACATCGTTGTTTTTTACGTAGCTTTTGCTCGTTTATTGTAAATTCAAAGGAAAGCAATGAAAGGAGAAAAACATACACATCATTTTAATTAATTTAATTAAGTACCTTAACTAGGATATAATTAAAACTATACGCGTTTGTTTTTTTTTATTGTTATCTTTTTTCTACGTATCTAATAGTAAACAAAGAGAAAAGGGATTAATTTATATGTAGTTTTTTTTTTATGTTTTAAATTTAATAGAGTAAACAGATACGACCTAGTCTCAAAATCCGTCCTCCGTTTCTCACACGAATTCAATACTCGTTTTGAGTGGCGGAACTCTCCGCCAATGTGAAATATTTTCGATCCCTAAAATATGACTCGAACCCGCAACCATTCCGTATACTCTGACGCTATATCTCTCCGCTACAATGGTCAGTAATTTAAATACATAAAAGATAATACAAATTCAGGATATTATCTTTTATATTTTAAACATAAATATGCTCCAAGTGGAATTAAGTAAGATAAACATTTCGTACCGACTGTCATTAAAAAACTTCATAAATTCTTATTATCCTCTTGTACTGAGAAATACTTGCACAATCCTATGGAAAGTTTAATTAGTGTAAAAAAAATTTAAAAGATTAAGCTCTCGGAAAAACTGTATATTTCTAGTAAAACTCGTTGAAGTTAGTAGTTATTTACAAGATTTAAGCTATTCGTGGCGAAGAGGCACATCTATGTGAATATAAACGCGATAGATTGTGGGTTCGATTTCCATTTGAGGAAATAAAGTATTTAATATTTTCATTTGTTCACACTGATCTCGAGATAAAGTGCGGCGTTGAGTTACGCCATTTAACACGCAATGCATTCAGAATTTGGCGGAAAATGGGAATATAACACTCCCTCCCACTGCCTACTCTGCTAAAAGAATGACAAATGAAATGTATATCTCTTTAACTCATTGCAATTATTGTAATGAAAGTCTTCTCTGAGGGAGGTGGGCTCGTGTTTTCACTACCTAGAATAATTTTGTAATTCATAATTATTTCTCTTTCTCTGTTCAGTTCTTAATTTTATTTTATATTTTTTACCTTCACACTGTATCCAGCACCTAGCAGGATAGGCAGAGGGAACATGAGAACCTAGTTCTAAGATAATCGATTCCCCAGTTTCTACCGAACTCTAGAAGCAATGCGAGTTGAGTGCCGGAACTCAAGTCGAGCTTAGCCTCGTTACCAATGCGAAAAAATGAAAGAATAAATATTTAATTTTCCCGAGTGGGAAATGAACTCACAACCATCGTATTTGCATGCGTCATGACGGCCTCGTACTCTCTTCTATATTTCTTATTGATTATGGCTTTAGATTTCCATTGAAACACCCTACCTATAGAATTATATCGAAATAACGGTTTTTCAGGTATAGAAATAAACTTATGAATAGTCTAGTTAGTGGAAGATTGTGTAGGTATACTTATACTTAGGATATAAGGATGTCCTGTGTGGTTGGGGTAACCATAATTCTGTATTCAAAATAGGACAATAAAAGTGTGTATTCTTGTATATATATAACCTTCAATAGTTAGGCCTGTCGTGGCTTAGGGGCAAAAGCATACGACTGTAGATACGATAGCTTGTGTGTTCAATTCCCATTCGAAGAAATGCCACTCAACTCGCAATGCCCCCAGAATTTGGTGGAAAGTGGGGAACGGAAGTGTCTTAATGGAAATTACTCTATTCCCATATTAATAAATTCCTAGGTCACCTCTGTCTACCCTGCTTTTGCGAAATACAGCGCGAAGCAAAAAAAAGCCGTAAAACGTATTATAATCATAAAAATACACTACAGCATAAGTCAGGAGTGTTCATAGGTCCAAGGAAAGCATGGTAGGTTTTGATTACGCTGCGTATTTCATACAAAAATCAGGAAAGTTGATGATTTTGATTGCGCTGAATTAGAAGCTTAGTATTTTCTGTGCTTCAAATGACTATGTACCTGAATTTCACCCCTAATGCAATTTTGATATAAATGATCTTGACAGACGGACAAACGAATAACAAAATTATATATATAAAGGTTTCGTTTTTACCTCTTGAGTACTTGAGCTTCAAAAGTCTTAGTAATATATATTTTTTAATAAACAGTACAAGTGTCTCTCATATATATAAATTATGGCTACCACGAGGGCAAAGGCCTCCTTAAGACGGCGGTGCACGGGGTAAATAACTCTCAAGTCCTCTTATACGGAGGCATATGAATTGACTTGTATAAACTTTTTAAAATAATCCCTCTCCTAACGTTTAAATGTTAGAAAATTCTTTAGAGAAAATACTGGCGTGTGTTTTTAAAATTTTTCTTAGAATAATTGCTCGACGTCTGTGGAAGAGAATTTTCTTTGAGAAATACGTACCTACAATAATCTTTGATATTTATTATTTAGTTTCTAAGACATACATCGCTGTTTATTTTGTTAAAAATAAGGATACTTTTTTCCTAAGTGTAGAATAAGACTTTGAAGAAATGATGAAAAAATAGAGACTATGCATCGTACTTCGCTGTATGAGATATCACATAGAAATAAATTTTTTTTTGTTATACAAAACAATCGAATCACACAAAACAAAGAAAGCCAAACAATATAAGATACAAAAACAAAATGATAATATAACGAGCTTACCCTAATTTACATATTAACCAATCATAAATACATTTAGGTATGATACATACAAAATCATACACAAAAAGCCGGCCATGTGCGAGTCGTACTCGCTGACGGAGAGTTCCGTATTGATTTCAGGACAAAAACGGAAAATAACTTAAATATGCCGACATATGCAGTCACTTTTTATGTAATTAACTACAATTATAAGTATATATTCACTTTTTTTCTATGCTACATATAAATTACATTTTCGATTCTTTGCCTTTCTGTATTGCGTATTGTAAGTCCCTATGAGTGTTGGATTACAAGGCGAATTTCAAGCAAAATGCAGTGAAAATGATGCATATGCACTCGTTTATTTTGATTTTTACTTTTTTTGCTGTGCTCCCATGGACCATAGGACAAACGTACAAACAAATGAACAAAATGATCCTATAAGAGTAACGTTTTTCCTTTTGATATACGGAACCCTAATAAAAATACAAATAAAATATCCTATTCGTGCCCACGACGTTGATTATAAAGGGACGTCAAAAGGAACGACGAAAGGGGTACGATCAAAATTATAATGTAACTTTGTTTTATTTATCGAATTGAATTTATTCGAGCTCGAAACGTAATCCGGTGCGTCCAATGTGAAAATTTTAATTAATACTGAAATGAAAATCGTGGGTATTTGTGAAGAAAAAAAATGTAGCCCAATATTGAGTTATACTTTTGTCTGATTTTTATTGGATCACTCTTTTTACTCTGTTTGTCTCTTTGTGTACGTTTACTCTCCAAATTTTTTACTCTTTTACTCTCTTAATTAAAAAAGGCGTTTTAGTTGCATATGTTTTGACCATAATATGTAAGAATTATATATATTATGCTTATACAAAACAATGAACAAAAACATAATAATATAATAAAATATATCTATACTATAAAATAATAACATAAAGAAATATTTTCTACCTTTTGTTACTAAAACTCGATCATAAGGAAAATAACATCTATTAGAAGTCATCCGAGCTTGTCATACCTGCCAGGAGTGCCAGGGTCTGTATAGCTTTGTGAAGTTCTATATTTATCCTATATTAATATTCCTTTGCTTACGTTCAGCCTTGGGTTCTAACATTATTAAGCTTTTGTGGTCTTTGATCCACTTATATAAAGTCTTGACAATATAAAATTTCTCTCCGGAGTTCAACAACTCTGATAACAAGATTTAGCGCGGCGTTAAGTTTCGTCGATTAACATTCAACGTCTCGAAAATTCGGTTAAAGAATGAAATAAATTAGTACTACTAGATTCCACATCCCCTACCAGGCTATCTGCGGGATTTAGTGTGAAGCGGGTTTCGGGCATTTAATATCTATTTATATAGATTTTTAGATCTAAATACTAAAAACTTAGGGAAAAATGTCCTAACAACGATTTTTTCCTTTTTCTATACTGAAATATTACTGAAATATTGTTCCCAACACACCATCTGGACCGTATATTATTCTTTTAAAATGTAAATAAATAATTATATAATAAATAAGTTTAAGTTAAGTCAACTTCTCCAATACAAAAATATATTAAAATAAAATGTACGCTAATATTATTGAGATTATAAGGGTAGTTTAAATTGGATCGCGTTGAAATCGGTAGGAAAATACACGAACGAAGTTTACCCTATCAAAGTTTCAGTAGAATTGCTACAATTGAAACTAAAATGAAAGTACCGAATCGGATATTTGTTAAATTAATTTTGATAACAATGTTATTACTTTAGATTAGTTTTGTGTAATCTATCGATAATGATAATAAATATTAACACAGGCTTAGGCCATTTGTAAAGGAAAACTTAAGGAAAGGAAAGGAAATATTTAATATTTTCATTTCTTCAAGCTGTTAACGAGGTAAAGAGCGGGGTAGAGTTACGCCACTCGTCTTCTTATAAACATTGTGCGGTTGGAGTTATTATAGAGAAGTACAGAGTGCGAGTATGTATATTTTTTTTTAATAATGCCTTAAATTAATTACTTTATACTACTGCTGTATAAAAGTAGGCATTTCCACTTAAGGAACTGATTACATTTAATTTATTTTCACTTCTCCGCTCTGGTAAGACAAAAGATAAACGTAGAGTTGACCCTCTGAAGCTTCGTTGAGTAAAACAAAAATGGAGTGTTTCGACACTAGGTAAAAAATATACAATATTTTATATATAAAAATATCAGGAATCAAAACTGAAAAAAACCAAAACAAATGTATGTTCGTGTTTTCGTTGTTTTGTCTAACGAATTACCATAGGAAATTGAACGCAATCCGCGCCTATAAAAATATTTGAATAACTGATAAATTCCCCTCCATATGTATGTATGTATATAATAGAGTGAAACTGTAAAAGAATTTTTCAATTTGCACTCGTTTTTTTATTCAATAGAGGTTATAGGATTTACTTAGCGGTAAAAATTGGCTCTAATATTTTATTTACACAATGTATTCATTGCTTAATAAATAAATCAGCTTCACGAAGTATCCCGCACACGCCAGGGTAGACAGAGGGAACCTAGTGTTCTCTCCGTTCCCCACTTTCTGCCGAATTCTGGAGGTATTGCGTGTTGAGTGGCAGGACTCGACGCTTTGTCTCAATACCAGGTATGGTAATATTAATGCTAATATAATGGTAAATGGTAATGGTAATATAAATTTAAATAAATATTTAAGGAGATGAACTCTTAGGAGTGTCATGGGGATCGAACCCACAACCAGTCGGTTTTACAGTCACACTCAGTGACCCTGCGCCACGACTGGCCTCATAAAATATATCATCATCATCATCATCAGCCTGTCGTCGTCCACTATTGGACATAGGCCATATATATATTTTCTATAATTTATAAGTAATTCCAACAAAAACTATTAAAATTAATTTCCAAATAGTAAATTATGAACTAGAAACCTACTAACCTACCCACTACCCACGAGTATGTGATAGTAATTAATTAATTAATTAATGTAAATTGACTTTACCAATCGTCGTAGAGGGACGAACAATATACCAATATTAGTTAATCAGATACAATGGATAAACATGTTACCTCAATTATATATAATACATATAAACGGGACCCGCTGCATTCAAAGGGCGCAGGACCGGATGGAGTGGCGAGCATTGGGGGAGGCCTATGTCCAGCAGTGGACCTTAAAAGGCTGATGGATGGATATATAAACGTATATCAATTTTATGAGGCCAGTAGGGTTGTGGGTTCGATTCATACTCAAGGAATTGAAATATTTAATGTTTTCATTTCTTCGCTTTGGTAACGAGGCAAAACGCGGCGTTGATTTCCGCCACTCAACACGCAGTGCCCCCATAATTCGATGGAAAGTGAGAAGCAGAGTGTCTCAACACTAGACTCCTTCTGCCTTCCCTAGCTGGGTACAAATGTGGCTGAAAAGTAATTAAAATAAATTATTTGTTCGACATACCTACTGGAAGGTTGTTTAATTTCAGCTTGATCTTCTATCTTTCAATATGATATCTGTACTAATATAAAAGCTGAACAGTCTATGTGGTTAAGCACGATAATCTCAGGAACTACTGGTTCAAATTAAAAAAGATATTTGGATTGGATATTATATACGAAATATTATATTTTACATATAAAGCATTAACCATTCCGACCATAGCTCATTATATTTGCGTAAACTAGTAGTTACCTCGATCATTTAGGATGTAACATACACAACTTTTATCATATATATAGTTGTTTTGATATATCTAGTGGGCGACGCCACAGGGAAGAACTAGTCATACGTAAGGTAACTCGAGAATCAGAGAAAATTAAGATAAAATCTTGATAATATTATCAGATTATTTTAGGATATCGATAAATAATATTCAACTTTGTTTACCTTACGAACTATATTAAATTATCTTAGTAAAGTGGCCTAACCAAAGTCCTTAATTTATATATTTTTTTTATATTTACCTATGAACGTTTTATTAAGGGGAACGCAAAGAAAACCTCGTCTCTATTATTATTTATCAATTTAAATAAAAGAAATTAAGTAGTGCAGCAAATTAATCTATAACTCTCGTAAAAGTGTACCAAAAGTTCACTTTTAACTTTTTGAAGTTAAAAGCTGTATCCCGCACATAACAATGCAGAGAGAAGGAGCCTAGTGCTAAGACGTTCCGTTCTCCACTTTTCGCCAAATTCTGATGGCATTGCGTGTAAAGTGGCGGAATCAATGCCACGCTTTGCCTCTTTACGACTACAAGAAAAATTAATATATTAAATATTTCATTGCCACGCGTGGGAATCAAACTTAAAATCTATCACGCTTACAGTCACACTTCGCTCTTCCCCTGCACCACGACTGGCCTCAAAACAGTAAAAAAAGTTATATTTGAAAATAAAACAAAACAATTGTATAGGCCACTTTGGCGTTATACCCGATATTTATTATAGAGTCCGCCTACGTATTTCTATGTGTATAACCTAAATAAACATAAAAATAATACACCAATTATCTCTAATATGAAAAGATCAAAGTATATACGTAGATACCAGTGAAACGAACAAACAATCAGTTTCTAGCGGAACGTGATCGCCATATATAGCGGAGCAAATCTTCTTTACGAGGATTCATAACTTGTGATAGAATGTAATTGAGACGAGTGGAGACAGTCGGGTTATATGGCTTGGGTATTAGATTTTTATTCTATTCTGTTTGTAAATAGTTGTATGCTGTGGCCCAGTGGGACGTCTTACTATAAGCGTGATGGTTGTGGGTTCTGTTTTTATATTTTTAAAATATGTTTAAGCAAGTGAGAATTCACTTTAGCGAGACAAAGCTCGTTAAATTTTACTGCTGAATTTTATTATTTAATCTATTATAAAAGAATAAAAATACGTTGGCAGACTTATTACTAATATATATATATATATATATATTTAATAATTAGAATTTTATTATTATTTTTTAGCTTCACGCTCTAGCGCATTCCGCACATAACTGGTAGGCAGAGAGAATCTGGAAACCTAGCGTTACAGGTTACACAGTTTCCATTACGACACTTCCGTTTTCCACTTTCCACCGCATTTTGAAGGCATTGCGGGTTGAGTGGTGGAATTCAAAGCCCAGGTTTACCTCGTCACTACAACTAAGAAATTGAAAATATTAAAAAAATTAGACAACATTGCCCTTTCAAATAAAAACAAACTTTCAAATAACCAGAAGTCACCGACCCTTCTTTCTTTACAAAAATACTTATTTTCGTCTCATTTTTATTTGTATTTAAACTTTATTTCTAACATTTATGACCTTTAAGTAGACATGAAATTACTCTTTAAAAATAATAAAAATATAGCATTGACTTTACGAGTGTCGGATCAAATAATTATATTTCATAAAAAACCTAAAGTCTAGAGATATTAATCATTGAAAACGTCTGCCCTTCTATTTATTACTGGACATTGAACTAATAAGATACTATAAGGCTCCAGGAACGTATAAATCTTAGTAAATATAGTTTTATTTTTTAATATAATTTAGCTTCACATTGTACACAGCAGGGTAGGCAGAGGGAACCTAGTGAAGTAAGGGAACCTATCGACTCGAAAAAAAAAGAAAATATTAAATATTCAATTTTCCTCATGTAAGAATCGAACCTGTAACCTATCATTCTCTCATTAAAATATAATCATCATTATCAGGTACAGGAACAACATCCAGGTGTCAAGTTTCAGCAAAATCAAATCAGTCAAATAAATTCAATGGAATTTTAGTACGAAATTTCATCCTATTTTTTGCTCTTAGAAATGGAATTTTATTTTCAAACTCAAATAAGAGGATCCTCCATACGTTTTCTACTTAATAGAAATGAATCATTAAAAAGGGATCGCGATCGACGAAGATATCGTTAAGTGTATGTTATTAATGTTCGAGAGAAGATTATAGTACAGTATAATATAGGTATATTACTTATGATATATTTTTTACATTTTTAAAGTATTATCCTAGAATAGAAAATACTTTTTTGAATTAATTTTATTTCCGTTACGCATACGCGACGCCGTTTAAAATGACTCGAAAATTAGGGAAAATATGAACTGGGTTTTTTTACATTGTTTAGCGAAAANAATATGCACCAATTTTTATAAAATTGTAAATTCAGACTCTTAAAATGATTTAATTGAACACGTGTTTCACGGTTTTTCAGAATTTACCCCCTAAGGGTGCCAATAAGGGGTTGAAAGTTCGTATGGAAAAATCTTTAAATCGCCATCGCTTTTTATAAAATATGAAATTTAGACTCTTAAAAATATTTCATTAACCACATGTTTCATGGGTTATTAGAATTCACCCCTAAATACGCAAGCGAAGCTGCGCGCGTCCGCTAGTATAGGTATATTACTTATGATATATTTTTTTACATTTTTAAAGTATTATCCTAGAATAGAAAATATTTTTTTGAATTAATTTTATTTCCGTTACGCACATGCTACGCCGTTTAAAATGACTCGAAAATTAGGGAAAATATGAACTGGGTTCTTTTACACTGTTTAGCGAAAAAATGCGTTAAGCTGAATTGTTTTAAAGATAAAGTGGAGAACGTAAAATGGAGACTACTCTGTGACACTTTTCACTGTAAATGCGATGGTTGTTTCGATTCACACTCCGAGAAATGATCTCTCCGATATCTCTCTGAAAGACGAAGCGGGGTGTACCATAGCAAACTTTCTTTCTTTTTAACCTCACCCTGTATCCCGCACATGGCAGAGAGAACTTAGGAAACTAGTGTTAAGATACTCTGATCCCATTAAGACATTTCGTTCCCCATTAGCCGGCGACGAATAACAATTTCTTAATTGATTTCACAAAAATTACAGCTTAATTGGTCACAACTTAATTTTTAATGGCTCTGATCTAAGTTCTACTACTTAAAATATCATTAGTATCAACTTATATTATTTTTTTCCTTACAATTAATTTATTAAAGTCTAAAATCATTGAATTTGAGGCCAATCGTGGAGCAGAAGCACAAGCGTGTAACTATAAATACGGCGGGTTGTGGATTTATTTCTCACTCGTAGAAAAAAATTGTCACTTTCAGTACTTCGCTCTAGTAAAGAGGCAAAGCGCGACGTTAAGTTCCGCCTCCTGAATTACCATAATATGAGAAAAAAATCTGATCTAATATATTTAAATGCTAAACACACAACTCTCATAGCCATTACTACGCAGTTGGTTAAAACTAGAACACACTACACCACTATACGTTCAGTTCAACGCATTTTCTACAACGAAAACAAAAAAAACCCGAGAATAAGGCTTGAATGTTTAAAGCGTAGCCGTATTCAGATGAAATAGTCCTATTTACATAGAGAAAATGATTTCACGTATTGAAGAGGAATGCGGGGGAGTTTTACTTGTACTTACTTACCTACAGAATAAAATAGGGCAAATTTAGAGGTAACAGGTTCACTAAGCATTTTGAGTTGTTTGAGTTTTTATTTAAGTGATTTGAGTGCAAAATGTTTACAAGAAAAATAATAATGGCAGCTAAGAATCTGGAAGCTTATTTATATTCTTTAATTGGGTATTGGTTAATAATTTTATTGTTATTATTAGATTCTCTTTTACTATTTCTCGTAACACTTCTAATGGATCAAAGCCATGGCGATTCGAGCATCAAGGACCTGATAGAGCTATAAACTGCAACTTGGTTCTATAACCAAATGTGTATAAATCCAATAACTATCCCTAAAATAAATATTCTAACAGAAAAACTAAGAAAATTCTCTCACGAGAAAGATTATATTAATTTTCTACTAAACTAACTCAGCTGTAAGTGTCTAAGTATACATTTATTTCTTCTTCCAACTTAGTGTAGAGATACTCGGTTCCCCACTTTAGATCGCATTTTCAAGGCATTGCAAGTTGAGTGGCGGAAGTAATACCGCTTTGCCTTCTTACCAGAGAGAAAAAAGATTAAATATTTCATTCATCCTAGTGAAAATCAAATCCACAACCTTTAAGAATTAAAAAAAATACAAATAACTATTTAACTTCGTATAAGTTTATACAAAATCCTTGTTTCGCTACAAAAATAAAATTTCTAAATAATTTCGTCCGAAAAGCTAAAAATTCTGTGATCAATGTCTGTGAAAAGGTAGAAGAGGGGTTTTTTCGCATCCTTAACCATGAGAAATTGGGGCATTGGCCAACAAGACCGGAGTATGTCGGCAGTAATTTCAATATATCATGGACATATATTTAGATTACAATGTCTATCAAAAGATAGATTAAAATTTAAACTTTTATATAAATTTAAATTTCTACCGAATTCTAACGACAGACTTAGACTCGTAGAAGTGGTGAGAGACGTAACTCAACGCCGCACTTTGCCTTCGCTCTGGCGAAAAAATGAAAATATTAAATATTTCATTTCATCAAGTGGAAATCGAACCCACAGCCCCCATTTATAAACACACACACAAATTAATAGAACCTACATAAAAACATAATAAATTATATACAAATTTTATGACAATCTCTAATTAAATAATATCTTTGAGAGATGAAACAGAGCAATTTTGTGAGCTTACTGAAGCACGGCCACCACATACTCGCCTAACTTACTTCGATTCGGGATTTTCACGATTGAATGAATCTAATAACTGTTAAGACCCAAGTTTCTTGAGGGAGACACTGATATCTGTATAATAACTTTTAGTATTACAAATATAGATATTAAACGAGGTAGCCAGAGAGAAGAGAGTTCCAAACTCTACGGTCTTATCTCGCCTGGTCAACTGTCATGGATCTTTTTTCTTTTTTTTTCTGTCATCGATTGACTTCTTACATCCATAAATTCCAAATGGTCCTCCGGTATCATCGATACTTATAAGTTTCTACAAGTCAAACAATATCTCCTCGGGCCTCTCTTACTACTCACTTTTACTCACCTTATACGATGAATATTTAAATTTAAATAAACTTAAATTTGAATTTTTAAACTTTAAACTACCATATTTCTACATTTTTCCAGGTATCAACTCGTACTGGTATCGTATCCCACTACGTCAGATTGCAGATTGTGGTGCCAGAGGCATTCATACTGGGGTCGGGCGAGCACCACGTCGACATGGGCAGTGTGATACATCTCATTTGTATTGTTGAGAAGGTTTGTATTGATTTATTAAAAAAATAATTAAATCAGCTTCACGCTGTATCCCGCACACAGCAGGATAGACTGAAGGAACCTAGTGTTAAGATACTCTGTTCCCCACATACTGTCGGTTCCGATCCCCACCAGAATTCGGCGGAAAATAGGAAAAGTAGAGTTTTAACTCTACGTTCTCTCTGCCAATCCTGCTGTGTGCGGCGCGCGACATGGGGACGGGAAGCGTGACGAAAGGAATCGAATCAAAAATAAATCTATCAAAAACTGTAAATTGAATCTAACGTTCCCATCAGCTTACAGCAGTTGATGGACACGGATTGAGTTGTACGCAATAATTTTATAAAACGATTTCGTTTGATATCAAGAGCATTTCCAAGACATTCGTCTAGATACCGATTTTAAGTGGAAATTCAATTTCTCAGAACCACACAAACTATATTTTCTTAAAGATATTTATATGTATTTTTTTATATTAGTAGGATTAAATTATACTTATGTTTTTAATATTCGTAGTAAAATATTCTCGTATACTATTTTTTCTATCAATAAGAAAAATATGACTGTATTAGCAAAAGTTGTGAATCAAATGAATTCTTATATATTCTGCATTTTCCCGGTCTCGAACGATATAATATGACGTTGGACTCCGCCAATAGTCTCGATATTGAGAGGAGAACGGAGAATGTGTTGACACTGTATATATGTAATGTATTAAAAAAGCTGTCATGTTCCAGTAGCTCAAGGGTGTGACTATAAACGTAACTGGTGTGGGTTCGATTCTCATTCGGAGGAATATTTTTTCGCTCTGATACCAAGATAAAGCGTAGCGTAGTTCCGTTAATCAATATCTTAGGAAACGGGAAAAAATCCATTTTATGTCATAAAATCCAATCAAACAAGGTTGCGGGCGGTGACTAGTATAAAACTTAAAAACTCAAAACCTTTTTTTTTTCACTTTTAACTTAAATTTTACCTTTAGTTATAGATATTTAATTCTTATCATATTAATTATTATGTTACTGTACGAGTAAGTAAAGGTAGTATGTGTCAGAAACAAGAGGGTAACTTTACCAAACTTTATAAATTCCTTATCTTAGTATTCTCAATAACTTATGGTAAGATTATATATTTTACAATATACATATGCAGCTAGAACGGTGGAAATATCTTTACATTAATTAAAATTAAATTAAATCAGCTTCACGCTGTATCCCGCACACAGCAGGGTAGGTAGACGGAACCTATTGTTAAGAGATTCCGTTCCTCGCTTTCCGCCGAATTCTGGAGGCGTTGAGTGGCAGAACTCTACGTCTTTTTACCGAAACTATCGTTATGAAAATAATTAATTACCATAGATCGGAATTGAATCCATAACAACTCTTACAACAAAACATATAGAAAACAACATATAATTTCACAACAACATATGATTCCTCTACTGAGGCCGGGGCTAAGCGCGGTGTATTGAAAGCCGCTCAATCAAAATTCTTGGTCTTAATCTGTGGTTAGATAGGGGCATATCAGCTGCTGCAATATGTGGGGAATAATGGATACGGAAATGGAAGGCTTGGGGCTGGCTTGAATAGTTTGAGCTGCTATTGTTGTTTTCGAATTGATTTTGAATTCTTAATCTTTACCTACGACTTCGCTTGCATGGTTAAAAACAATTTTATATTATAACTAGCGGCCCGCTCGCGGTTTTACCCGCGTGAACTATGTTATTATTAATTTCTGTCTCCATGACTACGTCCTAGTGACATCTATGCAAAATTTGAGACTCCTAGCATTTGTAGCAACGAAGTTTCATAGAAACTTTCAACCCCAAAAACAACCCCTTAGAAGTCGAATATTGCAAATTCCCGTCTTAGCGAGCACCTACGTCCTATAAATAACACCTATGCAAAATTTGAGATTCCTAGCACATGTAGTTTTTGAGATTTCGTGATGAGTGAGTGACCTTTCGATTTTATATATATATATATATATACCCTATCCAACTTTAAAATTTATTTCAATTCAAAACACTATTTCTTGAGATAAAAGTGATCAATTAAACAAAATCTTCAGTTTTATATAATTAGTATACATAGTGAAGATATTATATAGGTAGGAAATTTAAATATTTTGTTTTTTTTTAAATTATAACGATTATGTTTATTAATTTAAACAGCAGCATATCACAGTAAACCTAAAAGCAGTATACCACAGTAAAGCTAAAAAAAACAATTGGGCTCTCCGTGCCTATTTGCCTGTTATAATCGGGATAAAGCCTGATCCGAAAAACACCATAAAATTTCAGAGTCCAACGCCACCCCAATACGTATTCTGGTACCACAACGAGAGGATGATCAACTACGACGCGACGCGCGGCGGCATCACCGTGGAGACGGAGCCGGGGGCGAGGACGCAGTCCAGGCTGACTGTTAGAGGGGCTACGCTGAAGGACTCTGGAAATTATACTTGCAGTGCTAGCAACACTGAACCGGCGTCGATACATGTTTTCGTGTCGGAGGGCAGTAAGTTATCTATTTATTGACTTTTTTTTAGATAATTTTACGTGACAACATTACAAACCATTGTTGAAAAATTGTATACTTTTATGTTTTTTTTTTTCTTAAATACAAAGAATGATTTAATTGAAAATTATTATATTTTACGATAAAATAACGTTTATTTGCACTGGTTAAATCATGTAAACTATTTAATTACAAAAAAAATGATAGAGATGATATAATATAGAAAGATGCATCAAAAGCCGAGCGCTTAGGCTGATCGTCCCTCTCTATCGCTTGCTCCGCGCTCTCGCTTGCACACTCGGCTCAGGTGGAACGTGACAATGAGTCATGCTTCTTTATGCGTAAAGCCGGCGTTTATGGACTTATAAGACAAATGCAATTATAAAATTCAATACAAAATATTATAAGTTTTAAACCAATCTTAATACAAAATAACTATCAAATAATTCCAGGTAACAAGATGGCAGCTATATTACGTCGGAACAGCGCGATCCACGGCATCACCTCCAGCGTCACGATCTTACTAATCACTTGTATATCGATCTCGTTCTCCCTGCGATGACGTTAGCGCTCTGTAGAACGTTTTTAATGCATAGATTAAAAATAGATGCCAAACGGCCCAGATTATTAATATGTTTGTATTTCTTTTAAATATGGCATTTTTTATATATATTCTGTGGTGTTTTTAGGCAGTCCTATAGTAAAAGAACTACATATTTTATATAATTTATTTTGTGGATGTATTCATAAAGACCAAAATAGACAAGGTTTTTTTTCTTAATTTTCTCATTAGGCAACATTTTGATGAGGATTTTTTAAATAATTGATAAAATATTTATAAATTACTAAAATAAAATTGTATTATAAATAATAATATATCTATGTAGTTAAAGCACTTAAATTAATATTCGAATTTACATATTAGAATGTCGAATGGATTTTTAATATTTATAATCTTATAATTTAACGATCGATTTGGCTCTATTCTAGTATTCTGTTAATTATTTCATGTTACGGCTGTAATAGTATTTGTATTTTAATAATATATAATAGTTTACTTGTTTTTAAATTATAAATTGAAATGAAAATTTAAAATTAATAATACGTAACGTTGAAAATTTTAACAAGTTGAAAAAATACTTACCTTGGTAGGTCCAAGAGTTCAAGAGTAATTCTTAGTACACATACCGACATAAATGGTCAATTAACAATTTCAAGCAAGATTTAAAAATTACCAAATTATGTTACTAATTAATTTATTTTAGTTTAAGTTCAGTACAAAAATTAAAAATACTGTTATGGGATAAATAAGTTACAAATTCCAAGGAATTAAAATATAGGCTAGTTTCGACTTTTAAGTAATTTAACCTAACTGTTAACTTGGCAACTTATTTTTAAGTTATTTTTAGTTAAAATTATCTTTTCTATTAAAAAAATAAGTAGAGAATCTCATAACCATGTCCTAATTTCCAATTTCAAAATAATTTCACCATCAAGCCAAGTTGACATAGAATAATTAAATTAGCGCTATGGTGTTGCCAAATGAAAAACATGGCAAAATATCATAGAAAATTACTTATAAAACTTACGTATACTTACTTATATAAAACTTTCGAAATTAAGTTATAATTCTAAAATTGTTATCTTGTAAATATAAAATGGAGTAGCATAGTTTAATATACAATAGGTACATTGTAAATAACTTGTCAGTGTTTAAATTTAAAAACTGTACAAACAATTTTGGTGATCCTGTACGCAATAAATATTTCTTCGGAAAAGTGTTTATTTTTTTTCTTAAATAACTAATGCTTGGACTATGGACACAGTATATGAAAAAAATATTTTTTACATTGTTTAAAATATTAATTTAATTTTCATCAATTTCATAGTTTAATTCTGACTCTTACAATAATGTGTTTATACAAACTGTATTTCTTTACAAACATACAGATAATGCCAGGAGGAAGCCCAATGTATTTTTTTTATTCAGCTTCACGCTATGTCCCGCATGTACCAGCGTGGGCAGAGGGAGCCTAGAGTTAAGACACTCCGCTTCTCACTTTTCACCGGATTGTCGTGGCATTGCGTGTTAAGTGGCTGTTAACGCTGTGCTTTGCCTAAACATTTTTCCCGTTTCCGTAAGCATATCGAGAAATCCTCCTTTGGCGATACGTATCTTTTCGTTTCTCTCGCCATACATTTTGGTCTTAGAATACATAAAACAATTTTCAATAAAACAAAATATAATATAAAAACTAATAATTTTATTTACACAACACGTTGTATATAAAATTTCCAACAACAACAAACTTTATATATACATATATACTATTGTCATTTTTGATAGCATTATATTCTATTGTCTTTGTTAATTATATACCTACTATTTTTAACTTCTTATAACTATAAAAAAAATATTAAAACATTGAAAATGGTTGAAAAGAAATATAATAATACCGTTATATACCGTCAATAGACCGACGCCAGGGAAAGCGCATCCAAGTCCCACGGCATGACTCCAGCCAGCACACACGCCACCTCACCGGAGAGTGTCCGGTACCCCCGTATCGCCCATATGGCCATCACCCTCTGCGCACGTTGCAGCAGGGTGATATCGTGCCGATCCAGGGCGTCCGCCCATACGGGAGCACCATCAACCTGACCACTCCGGTGTATAGTCAACTGCTCGAGGCGCTCTGCCCACCCACGTAGGGTAAAAGGCGCGCCAAGGCCGCCGCTGTTATCAACAGTTTCGGGGCCAAAGATATAAAATGGCCCCGAAAGCTCCACCGGCCGTCCAGAGCAAGCCCGAGGTATTTCATGCTCCTCTTAACATCAATATTGACGCCGCCAATGATGATGTGTGATTGCGAGGAGCATGAAAATAGAGTGTCTCAGACTTGTTTCGGGCGACTTCTAATCCGAGCCACCTTATGCGGCCGACGACCTCCGCCACCCCGGCCGTCGCCAGGACCGCCGCCTCCTGGTAGGTCCTTTGCTGCGCTAAGACCAGCGTATCGTCGGCGTAACAGAGGACCTTAAGCCCTTCCATGGTGCCGCCACGCAGCACTGATCCCTGTGGAACACCGGCCGACACACCTACCTCCTTCCATCCTCCTCCAGGAGCCGGTGGTATATAAGTGCCTCCAAATTGCACGGCCAGGGTTGGTAGTTGAGTTGACGGCAGTTGAGGGCGTTAGCGATGTCTAAAGACACCGCCAGTATTCCTTTGTCCCAGGCCACCGCATCCTACGCATAGGACTTCATCTCTAGTATGGCATCCAACGTCGAACGCCCCCTGCAGAAGCCATACTGTTGATCCCAGAGCTCCGGACCTGTCGCCTCCAAATGGTGGCCTGGCTACAACACGCGCGAAGAGTTTGGCGATCTCGCTCAAGAGCACGATGGTGCGATGGTGCGAGCACTGNCTACTTAGTTATGGTCTCAGCGTGTATGGGCGGACATTCATAACATACTTAAGGGATATAAAGCAACTTCAAATACGTTTGATCAAGTTTTTGGTTGGTAAAAAGATAAAAGAAAAATGTCGTGGAGAGTATGAAAAACTATTTTCAATTTGTGGAACTTTACCAGTAGACATTAAAGTAAACTACTTAATAAGCATCGGAAATTTTTAACTAATAAATATAGGGAGACGATTGAGAATAAATATAATACTAGGAGGGTCGGGAAAAAAGAATTTATTGAGCCAACTGCGAAAAATTATTTTGGAAAGAGAACAAGGTGCATGGTACCCAAAGTCTAATAATATAAATAACCTCACATTGAATAAAAACGTTACTAAACCAATTTTAAAGACAAAACTGAAAGATTTCTATCTTAAAGATACAAGGGCATAGAGTATTTTTTTTTGTGTGTTTTATATTATACAATATACAGTACAAGAATAGATATAACATAGAATAGATAGTACAAAAATATATATAGTACAGGAATAGATATAATTTATAAGATTTGTTAAGTGTATTTATGTTATTAATTTTTTTTCTCTTACTGTAAGGTATGTATAGTTAAATTATAATTGTCGGTATAGTAGTTTGTAGTAAGGTAAAGAGCTCTTCTCGCCTACAAATTCACGAATTTAGCAAGATGCTCCAAGCCCGGGGCGATGCTCTTGTGCCGAGATCGGCGAATAGCCTCTTCGAGCTCCTCCTCCACCGGTGCGACACCGTCTTCCTCCTCCTCTCGCGGTGCAGGGCGAGCCATACTAGGTGGCGCAAAGTTGGCCTGTCGCGGGAAAAGCGACGACAGCACTCCTCGGAGAATGCCCGGTCGGAGTGACTGCGTCAGTGGCGGAGGTGTGCCGTACAGGTCTTAGTCTATCCCCGAGATCATCGGTCGTGCGACTCACCTTTCACACGACCGATTTCCTCCTGCACCTCGTACTCGTCTGCGATAGTGGCTTTACTGGCGTCTCGCGTCACCGCAGATGTTACGCAGTTGCACGATCTCCCACAACCACCAGTTCACTTGCCGCCGCTGGGGGCGGCGCCTGGAACGGGGCATTGACGCGTCACAGATACGCGTCACTGCCCCCTGCGGCCAGGATGCGGCGTCTTCTGCAGACAGCAAGCTCTGGGGCAGCCAGGATTCCTATCTTCCTTCTATCGCGGCCTACTCCAACAATTGCCTGTCGAGGCGACCCAATTGCCACCGCGGTCGGTACCCTCGCGAGGTCGAACTGGGGGCTGGTTGCACCGCTGGACGAGTAGAGATCTCTTAGATGTAAAGATGATCCGAGAGAGTCTCCACATCATCCAACACTCCCCAACCACGAACACGGCGCGCTAGAGCTAGGCTCGCGAACGAAGGTAACATAGGAACGTGCGAAGGCTGGGCGGATCCGTCCGATGGTAATTACCGCTGGTAAACCGGTGGCAATTACCCACTCAGACCGTGTCACACCACGCACATCCGTCATTGCAGAGCCCCACACGCTGGACTTGGAGTTGAGATCGCCCGCCACCAACATCTCCGACGGGCGATGTCGTTCTACCATTTTCCCCAATCGAATGAGAAACTATTCGAACTCCGCGAGAATTCGATTATTTCTAATGTCATGGCAGCCAAAATAACGTATGGCTCGTTGTTGCAGCAGTTGCACTCGCGCCGAAATGAAGCCGACCCAAAAGCCGCGAACCGCTAACCTTTTTCGCTGCCATAATAGCGGACCCACGCTGTGCCTAGATCGCTGCGGTCCTGTCGGATCTCTGCCACCTTAATCGACCCTACATCAGCTTACGGTCAGTGCCACCTCCACTGAAGTGGCAGAGTCATCTAGGCCACTGACCCGTAGCTATGCAGACTTCACTGGTCTTGCGACCAGCACTCCACGCAGCCGCTCAGCTAGGGCATCAGAGTTTTCACTGCTATTGGCGCCAGGTAGTTCCAGAACCGTGACACCAGTAGGGCCTTGGCTTAACCTAACCAAACCTATAACAACCTCCATCCCAAGCTTCTTCCATATTAAAAAAAAATTAACATGAAGAAAAGAGAAAATATTTAGAAACAATCAAAAGTAGCGCTTTGGATTCGAACGTGTGTTTCTGTTTAAGCCTTCTTAGTTATCTACATCGAACTTCTTATCTGCTTGTGTAAATCTATTTACTTAATTAGCGTCTGTGAGCGATTTTAACAAATTTCCACTACAATTATAAAATAAACATTATTGTTAAAATTACCGTTTCGTAAAATGCTATTGATTAAATAACAAATAAAAAATATATGCTATAATAAATAAATAAAATCACAAAAAACTAATCTATTAGAAATCGAATTGGTAACCATTGCATGCTTCATTATACCTCTATAGTGGCAGTATTTAATATATTGTGTTTATAATACATAATTGTCTATATTACTTATCAACAAAAAAGGCGTTCATTTTGTCTTAAAAAATATTTTTATCATGATTTAGATTCTGAATTTTGGTCTTGTTGTTTTATCAAATTCCAATAGTGACCTTTTAATTTCTTTAGTTGCTCGTGTGTGCCCATCTGTAAAAAAATATAAATATACTATACAAATATCTTTATTAACTGTTTATTTTTTTAAGGTTAAGGTTTTCCGTTCTTCACGCGCCCCCAATTTAAGAGACATTGCGTTTCGAGTTTACCAGATCAGAGAATTGGAGATAATTAATTCTCTTAAATGGAACCCCCAAGCCTCGCCTTTACAGTAGTAGATCACAATGTCCCCAAATACTGCTTAAATAGATAAATCATTTTTTTAATATTATTTAAAAGAATAATAAGAAAATCTAGTGTCATAACTAACCAAAAAAATTTACAAAAGAAAACGTTTTTTATATTTTTGAAGAGTCCATACCACACTTAAGAAAGAAAAAATATTTTTTAACCAATCACTAAACCATACGTTCTCACCGTACTACGCCGAAATTCTCATACACTTGTAAGTTATAAAGTTATCTAAATTATTAGCAAATTAGTAGGAAAATTTTAAGCTATTTTAAACAGAACATACCTCAACAATATTTCCTTTGTTCAATACAACTATAATATCAGCATTCATGACTGTTGACAAT
Source organism: Heliconius cydno galanthus (assembly GCA_036379175.1). NCBI lineage: Eukaryota > Metazoa > Arthropoda > Insecta > Lepidoptera > Nymphalidae > Heliconius > Heliconius cydno. The sequence goes on along the minus strand of JAKRZM010001145.1, from coordinate 40,546 downwards.
CTGTGCGCTATCACAAGTACTGTGCGTCCTTTGGAAGCTGTTTCTAGGGCTGTTTGGACCACTTTTTCACTTGCTGAGTCTAAAGCACTGTAAGATAATAAATATATATTTTTTAGGTTCACACACATAGGAGGGTAGGCAGAGGGAACCTAGTGATTAGATATTAAATTATCAACGTTCCGACGAATTTTCAACGTAAAAGTTTTGTGAGGTGTGTNCTATTAGAAATCGAATTGGTGACCATTGCATGCTTCATTACACCTCTATAGTGGCAGTATTTAATATATTGTGTTTATAATACATAATTGTCTATATTACTTATCAACAAAAAAGGCTTTCATTTTGTCTTAAAAAATATTTTTATCATGATTTAGATTCTGAATTTTGGTCTTGTTGTTTTATCAAATTCCAATAGTGACCTTTTAATTTCTTTAGTTGCTCGTGTGTACCCATCTGTAAAAAAATATAAATATACTATACAAATATCTTTATTAACTGTTTATTTTCTAAAGGTTAAGGTTTTCCGTTCTTCACGCGTCCCCAATTTAAGAGATATTGCATTTCGAGTTTACCAGATCAGAGAATTGAAGATAATTAATTCTCTTAGATGGATATCGAACCCACAAGCCTCGCCTTTACAGTAGTAGATCACAATGTTCCCAAATACTGCTTAAATAGATAAATCATTTTTTTAATACTATTTAAAAGAATAATAAGAAAATCTAGTGTCATATCCAACCAAAAAAATTTACAAAAGAAAACGTTTTTTATATTTTTGAAGAGTCATACCACACTTAAGAAAGAAAAAATATTTTTTAACCAACCACTAAACCATACGTTCTCACCGTACTACGCCGAAATTCTCATACACTTGTAAGTTATAAAGTTATCTAAATTATTAGCAAATTTGTAGGAAAATTTTAAGCTATTTTAAACAGAACATACCTCAACAATATTTCCTTTGTTCAATACAACTATAATATCAGCATTCATGACTGTTGACAATCTGTGCGCTATCACAAGTACTGTGCGTCCTTTGGAAGCTGTTTCTAGGGCTGTTTGGACCACTTTTTCACTTGCTGAGTCTAAAGCACTGTAAGATAATAAAAAAATATTTTTTAGGTTCACACACATAGGAGGGTAGGCAGAGGGAACCTAGTGATTAGATATTAAATTATCAACGTTCCGACGAATTTTCAACGTAAAAGTTTTGTGAGGTGTGTGTTTATGTGTTCCACTTTCACGCAAAAAATACTAGATAGATTTAAATGTAACTTTACAGCAATATAGTTTACGCATCAAAATAGCACAATCAGGCTTTAATTTATGTAAAGTTTTTGTATAATTTGGCTTTTGTGAGATGTAACAATTCAAAAGTTTTATTTTTATTATGGCGGCGTTGAGTTCTGCCACTCAATCAACGCAATCCCTCCAGAGTTCGGCGGAAAGAAGGGGAACAGATAGTCTTAACGCTAGATTCCTTCTGCCTACCCTGCTATGTGCGGGATACTGCTGACAAAGCTTATTTATTTATTTACTCTAATTATCTAATTATATATTTTATACTATACAATGTAGAACTCAAAATATATGACCAAAACACAAAAAAACACTTATCAAATAAAAAAATAACCGACCTAGTAGCCTCATCCAATATCATAACAGGTGGGTTCTTCAGGACAGCGCGGGCGATGGCTATCCTCTGCTTCTGTCCTCCACTGAGGGACATCCCTCGTTCCCCTACCATAGTGTTGTACCCATTGGGGAAGTTGCGAATGAAGTCGTCCGCGTTGGCTGTTTTGGCTGCTTGATATACCTAGTATTAAAAATATTATATTAGTTAATCATTACATCTTTACATTTTTTCTCAGTGTTAAAACATACTGTTCCCAAATTTCTGCCAACTTTAAAGACATTGCAAGTTTCAGTGGCGTATTCGTCGTATTTCCAGAGTGACAACGTAAAATAATTCCTTTCTCTAATGAGCATCGAAGCCACAACCGTTACGTTTACAGTCAGACGATGTGCCGCTGCACAACAACGGATTATAACTAACCTATTTTAGTTTATTTTTATTTCCTGCCTTTGGTAACAAGGCCAAGCGAGGCGTTGATTTCGGCCACTCAACACGCAATGCCTTAGAAATGCGACGGAAAATGGGGAAACATAGTGTCATAATACCAGCTTCTCTCTGTATTAGTTAACTTAAAAATATTGATGTTATTACTAAACAATTAACATTATTGAAGTATGACTAAGTAAGACATCAACATTTACTCGCCAGTTTTGAAAGTACAGGTAGATATTTGAATAATAAATGATTTTTCGGAATGGTATTATCAAATATGGCTAGTTTAATTAACAAATTCAAATTTAAAAAAGCAACATTGATACTTAATTACAATAACAATTGTATCGAAGCAAAATCAGACCCAACATACCTCCGCATCAGTGGCATCAGGCCGTCCATATCTAATATTCTCCTTAACACTAGTCGCAAATAACACCGGCTCCTGACTGATTAGCCCCAGCGCTCTGCCCCGCAACCAGAGGTGATCGAACTCCCGTATGTCTATATTATCTATTGTTACTGAACCTGAGTTTACGTCGTAAAATCTAAAAAAAATAAATTAAGAAGTCTTAGATAAATATAGTTTTTTAAAAATTGTTATTAAGCTTTATGAATTTTTCATGAAGAAGAAAACCTAGGCGGAGCTTATTAATAAGTATAATATAGTTCTTAGGAACTATAAACAAAAATGGTAAAAAATACAATGTAGCCTTTGTAAGTCAGTGGTCAGAAGGTATGAATGAAGGTAGAATGGACTAAGGTTTAAATCTAAGATTTATATTGCCGCTGCACGATGACGGCCTTGTTTTATTATGTTTTTATTAAATAATTTAATGATATTTCAAAATATAATAAAATTACCTTTCTAATAATGCAGCTATAGTAGATTTCCCATTACCGGATGTACCAACTATGGCGATAGTCTTCCCTGCTAGTATTTTCAAGTTGAAATTCTGTAGAACTATCTGACAACAATAAAATATATATTGGTAAAAGGAAGGATTATTGAATTAAATAGTTTAGTTTAGTATAGCCGAGTGGCCGTGGCGCGGGGACACCTTTGACCATAAGCACGATAGTTTGTGGGTTTGTTTCCCACTAGAGGAAATGAAATATTTCACTGGTAACTTGGCAAAGCCCTTCGGTGAGTTCCGCCATTCAACAATCCAGAATTCGGCAGATAGTCGGCAACCAAAGTGCCAAATGAGAACGGAGAATCTTAACCGTCGGTTCCCATGTTCCTTCTGCGTGCCATACTGTACTATACATAGAAAAAAATGGCGCGTTGGGATAGCACGTTGGTAGCGGGTTCATTGCATTTTTTTCTCACGTAGACAAATCGGGGTTGAGTTACGCTACTCAATATGCAATACGAATTTGAAATTCTAGTCTTAATACTAAATTATCTCTACCTATTCTATTATACGAAAAGAGAAAAAATTAATACTTACAGCTTCAGGTCTTGTTGGATACGCGAAAGAGACATCTTTGAACTCAATATCACCGTGAAACTCGTGGTACTTGATTGTTTTTGTACCGGAAGTATCCATTTGTGGCTTTTTATTTATGTACTGTGGATGAAAATTGTAAATATTAATATGTATTTGTGATGATAAAGAATTTAGAATGTAAAGGAGTTTTGTGTATTTTTCATAATTTATATTTGATTTATAAAAATATGGTTTTTATTTTATAATATATTTTTATAATAGATAGATAAATAAAAAAGTTATGCTTATAAAACCATCTTGACAAAATATAAACATACCTCAAAAACCCTACCCCCAGCACTAACACCCTTAACCACAGAGCCAAATAACAGAGATATTTGCGCAACAGAACGCTGCACGGTTTGAGCGTTCACCAGAAACGCCATAACATCGCCGGCTGTCATTTGTCCCGTTGACATTAGATGACCGCCGAGGAACATTGTTGCTAGGACCATGCTGAAATAAAAAATATTAAAGTTGAAGTCCCACACTCGTGCGGAAGTCATAATTTTTATATCTTTGCTCTGACAACAAGACAAAACACGGCGTTGAGCTCAGGCACACAGCATACAATATCTCGGAAATCAAGCATTACGTGAGAACCAGTGTTTAACACTAGATTAGAAACACACAGTGTGAAGCTAAATCATTATTATTATAGCTATATCCCGTACATAGCTGGGCAGTGGGAACCTAGTGCTAACACCACTTTTTTGTTCCACATTCAAACACTTCCCTGCCGAATTTCCGATGCATTATCACGGCACTGCGTGTTGAATGGTAAAACTCAAAGTCACGTTTTGCCTTGTAAAATATAAACAGTTAAAACATACACTTACCCATTTAAAAACAAATTGGTCCCAGCTTGAAACAAACCAACTCCAAGTCCCAATTCCATACTAAGTTCTGCCGCCGCCTCACATTCTTGTTCAAATAGTTTAGCTTCGTTCGCTTCGCCTGCGAACGCTCGAACTGTTCTCATGTTGGATATCGCTTCTTCTGCTACGAGTGTTGTTTTTTCTATCTGGAATTTAGGAAAATAAAATTAAATATTAATTATTAATGGTTAACATTTTTAGTATTTAGGGTGGGCAGAGTGCAAATAGTGTTGAGATACTCCGTTCGCCACTTTCCACCCAATTTTAGAGATATTGCGTGTTGGATGGCGAAACTTAACTCCGCTTTATGTCCTATAGACCCCGGAGATAATAATAAAGGTTGAATGAAAAAACATTGAATCTATGACATCAGATGCTGCACTACGCCTCATAATTAATTTGTTAGTCTATATTTAATTAAAAATGATTCTTTTACAAAATATGCTCAGGTACAATAAAAAACCGCCCTGTAAATATTCTTAATGTATTTCTTTTTTTATTACAAAACAATTGGACCGTTTATTTTGAAAGTAGTGTAAGTCCATTTTTGAGAAAAATGAGCTATCACGTAATTCATGCTTAATTTAATGTATTTTCTTTATATATAACTAGTCCGTGTTTAATTTCTCAAATAAATCCCATGTTTTGAACAACTTAAAATCGGTCGGTAAATGAAATTGCATAATCATCGATAGACTAACCTTTAATTTTCTCGAAACAAAAGAAAATGGACTTACACCACTCTCAAAATAAACGGTCCAATTATCTACTTGAATATAAAACATAATTAAGTTTATGTCTATTTTTCACACATCTAAATATTACATTTGTGTTTAATTTATTGTTAGCGTACTCATGCATAAGAGCAGATGTAAGACTGTAAAAGCAGTGGAAGCAATCAAATGGGGGCATTTACTTAGGTAATGTAGGCAACAGCCCTGAATGGAAAGAAACTAATGTGAAGTATTTTTATTGAGTGATTGAGTTTTAGTGAGTGATCACTTATTTCAATTACGTATAATCTCTTTCCAAATACGTTAGAAACATATGTGTGTTTATAGTGTTTTTTTGAAAACGCTAACCGCTTCCGATTTCTAACGCCACACGTCGTATTCCGCAAATAATAGGGCAGGCAGATGATACCTAAACCTGATGATACCGAATACCATCTGATTTCTCAACGTGTTGAGTGGCGGAACTCAATGTGTGGCATTGTTTTGTTACCAAAACGATGAAATAACTCCATTCTTCTGAATAGGAAGCAAACGCACAACCTTCTTGATTACAGTCATATAACTTGCCAATGCACCACAAATACCTCAAAATAAATAAAGTATATTAATAGGTATTTGTTTACCTGCGCTTGAGCATCTCTAGACAATTTCCTCAATAAAGATCCAATAAATGTTCCACCGATCACTACTGAAGGAACACACAACATTGTCAATCCTGTTAAATGTGGAGATATCACTAATAAGCTTACTGCTGATCCCACTACCTGTGAAATTGTATAAAAAAAAATTACATGTCAATATGATAGGATAATGCATTCAAATGTTATGTAAAATATTATATATCTGTAAAATATTATTGTATGCAAGATATTGTATATATATTTTTGAGACCAGTTGAGGTGCAGGAGCACAAAGTGTAGAAATATTTATTTAAATTTATATTTTCATTTCTTTGCTCTGGAGTCACGGCAAAGCGCGGCGTTGATTTTCGCCACTTAACATGCAATGCCTCCAGAATTCGGCAGAAAGTGGGGAATGGTGTCTTAACACGAGATTCCCTCTGCTCTGTGCGGGATACAGTGTGAACCTAAAATAAATCAACTTACTTGTGTAATTGCTCTCAATCCACCAGATATTGTCTGTTTGAATGAACTCTTGAAATCTTGCACATCTACTGTTATTCTAAAAAACATATTAAAGATTACAGAATAATTAAATGACATAATAATCTTAAGAAACCTGGTATATTAAAACATTAAAAAAGATTAAATACCAAATTTTATAATATACTTCCACTGAATACTAATTCTACTAAGAGGAGAGAGCTCTTTTCAATATAACAATTTTAATTTCATTGTTGGTAACTATTCTACCTGAGATTCAATAAATATATAACTACATAATTGCCTTTGACGTTAATCTAAATAATTATTTACCTATTAACTAGTTCCCCAGTTCTTTCTTGATCAAAAAATGCCATATCTTGTTGAAGTATTGACACAAATAAGTCTTGTTTCATTTGTGCTGCCACTTTTTCACCTACTTGAGCTAATAGATGAATGTAAAAGAATGTGAACATTGCCTGTAAAGTGATATATAATAAATATAAATAATGTACATGTTTTTCTCATTTTAATGTAAAATAGAAAAGATTCTAGGTGTAACCACAAAAGTTGTGGGTGTAATCCCCATTTGGTGAAATAATTAGCAATAAGGCCACCTATTGTACTGTTTTAAAAATTAAAACATGTACATATAAGTATCTTGTTTTTTATTGTACAATAAAGAGTATATATAGTAGTATTTTATTTATTTATTTCTTTGTTCTGATAGACAAAGCATAAGAAGTAAGGCACAAGGCCAAAAAAAAGGTTAGCATGAATAAATAATACTTACTTGCCCCATGTACAATGAAATCATCTTTAAAGCTGGCAATTTTATTTCTTCAATAAAATCCACAGAAGGATTTGTTCTCATACCAGCCAGTACATTCACTATAACTCCCAACATTGCAGGTATGTACACATTTAGAAAAGCAACAGCTAGGGCGGACTGTAAAGATATAAAATATTTTAAATTAATTAATCTTATAAGTAACTTACTAATTTATTTATTTTTTTCTTCCATCTCTACTAAACATACTTCATTCACAATCCATTATATTCTTAACTTTTTAAATTTAAGAATTTTGTGTCTGCTAAAAGGTCAATAGTTAAATACTCACTGCAACAGCAGCAGCCAAAAGCCATTTATGTGGTAAAAGGTATTCCCAGAACCTTTTCCAGTCAAACTTAGCACTATCGTCATTAATATTGGGCCTACGCTGTACAATCCTAGATGGAAGTGCCTTACAATAAACTACGCCATTACTATACAAAAGTCGAGCAGCTAACCCTAAACTAACTCCTGTACAGAGCTTCCACGGGCTACATAAAAGTAAAACATTAGATTTCACATCTTTCACTGGAGCTTTAACATTTGAAAAATAACGTTTTACTGCCGCAGATGGTTTAGTTTTCACAATATTTGTCAGCTGAACATTGGTTTTGAGTGTCATCAATCTGAAAATAGCGTTGAACTGTTAAAAATATTTGTTTTGTGATAATTCAAAAATAAAAACTTGAACTAGGTTGAGAGTACCAACCGCTGTCGCATAAGCTGGCAGGATTGCATATGCATCAATTGCCACATATTTGGAGTTGTTTTTATTTTAGACTAAGTGAAAATTATGATTTAGTCATACTTTTATGATAAGAAAATGATTTACAATGGAATATAAATTCGATTACGTTAATTCACAAAGCTGTCATATTGAATTAATGTGGAAAACCAAAAGTCAAATGTCAATGTCACATATGACGTAATTAAAGTATGCAGAGGGTTAAATATATTTTTTTTGTGTCTTGGCAACATTTTTAACATTTTAATAAGTTACACAAGATGGTGCTACTAGTCATAAGACGCTTCTTGTTAAATATTTTTTAGGAATAACAAAATTACTATAATTCTCATGAATAGAATGTGCTAATGACTTTTGTATTTCTTCATATTATTAAATATTTTAATAATATCATCGTAAAATATTATTCATTTTTTAAATAATCATATCCATTTAACATCTTAAACTTAACGTTATATATTTTTCGATACTATCTTTAACTTAACTATTAACGAGTTATCTTATATCACGATCTTATTTTTTTTAAAACAGTAATATTTCACAAATTTAAAATTAACTAATATTTTTTCTTTTGGAACAGGTACATAACCACACGATTTCTTTCCACATCCTATTTAAGTAGACAAAAGACTGAAAACTCCCTAGAAATAATCGATTGTGCCAAACTTAACTATTCAGAACAAAGCCCCGGCAGCGGTGATTAAATCTAACCACCCTTTATTGTAATGGTATAATCCTTTCCACCCTCGATAACTCTCGAATGGGCACTACAAATCGGCAATAACGGCCGGCTATAAAATGTATTAATGTTTGACCGCTGGGTCTACCGGGTAAATTATTGGGAATTTAGATTGACTATAAATATAAAGTTTACATAAAGTTTAGCGTATTTATGATATTAAGAAGATATAATAGACTGTTTTACGTGTGAATAATATTTTTTATATTAAATAGGTACTATAAAAATACACTATTTCTTTTGATGATATTAAAAGTGACGAATTCCAAATCCAGGTACATAATTATGTAAATATTTAAATAATATATACAATATGGGAAAACCATTATTTTATTTGATACAGTTTTAACTAAAGTTAAGTCTACTTTGCCACAATTTCTGTACCTACCTTTTTTATAAGGTTCACGCTGTAAATATTATTATTTTTTTACCTTCAAACTGTTTCTCGCACATATCAAAGTAGGCAGTGAGAACCTAGAAACCTAGTGTTCAGATATTCCATTCCCCATTTTCCGCACAATTTTGGAGGCATTGCGTGTTGAATGACGCCAGAGTAAACAAATGAAAATATTAAACCTGTCACTTTGCAGTCACATGCTTCTGCCGCTGCGCCACAACTGATATTATTTATATTTATGAATAGTAATTAATTATAAAAAAAAATATAATTAAATATACATACTATAAGCACTGTGCTAATACTCGAAACACCATAAACATAATCGTCACCCGCATACATCTTGGCATAACTCAAAAAAACCTTTGCATACGAACTAAAGAATAAAAAAATTAAAAAATAATCGAATAGTATTCCACGTTCACAGATGGTCGAGTGCGTGTGCACCCTGATTTTGGCGCCAATAAACCTATTGTTTAACACAAGTGCAGCGAGTTAACGCAATTATTTGTATATCGTAGGCTTTTTTATTTGATTTTATGCCATTTAAAGTTTCGAAGTTCTGTGTATTATTTTTGTGAGTGCCATTGTTTTATCGGACTCGGTTTTTTTATAAGGAGATTTTATCATTAGTATATTCGAGTGATGTTTTGTTCGTTTCAATGTTTATTGTAAAATGGTTAGTTATTTAGATTTCATGTTATCCACATGTGTACAATTATAAATTGTAGTAAAAACTATTTGCTTAAATAAATACCCCGCATAGAGATAGGCAGTGGGAACCTAATGTTAAGACCTATTTCCCAATTTTCGCGATATTTTCGTGTTGAATGGTAGCGCATTAAACGCCGCTCTATGTCCTCTTAAAAGAGGAAATGAAATTGTCAATTGTCTCCAGTGGAAATCGATCACCGAACCGTCGCGTCGTGTTTATAGTGTGACGGGATACCGACGCGACGCCATGAACGTACTAGTCCAAAGATCGAAACTTGACAAAGATTTATTTACTAAAAATTTATTCATCATCAGATTCATCATCTTAACTTGTTCACAATTTTTATGTTTTTCTATGCTTTATCTACAGGTTCATCCGCATATCAAAATGAAAATAGCTAAGAGTTGTATTCTAAGTGCCCGAAATTGCTCTTACTGTGGTTACAGTGGGTTACAAGAAAACGTCTAAAGGTTAGTTAGGTATTATATTATACCATAAAGATACCTTATACACAGACAGAAACACAGAATACTTCTGTGATAAATGAATTATCCAACACAATCTGATGTCAAATTATTCTGCTCGTCGTAGCGCAACGGTTGTGGGTTCGATCCCCACTCGAGGAAATGAATTATAATTTATTAATATTTTCATTTCTTCCGCCACCCAATATACAATGCCTCGAAAAATTCGGAGGAAAGTGGGGAACAGAGTGTCTTAACACAAGGTTCCCTCTGCCTATCCTGCTATGTGCGGGAAATTATATTATATTATGTAATTAATTTTAGAGAAGATATGTTGTTTCGTTCTCTATAAATATTTTTCTCTCGGTTATACTAATCACATATATCTATTTTCGTCTAAATAATGTAAATGTTTCTCACGCTGACCACAATAAAATGTTAAGTCAGTGACTATTAATATCTCTCTTCCATAAATCAAACGAATCGACGGTATATGACAATGACAATGGCAACATTTTAAATGATTAGTTTAGCTCGATCTCAATAATTAAATAACATATTATAATATTATTCTGTACTACATGTAAACTATATTTAAGTTACATTTAATTAATTTATAGGTTTTTAGGGTTCCGCACCTTAAAACCTAAAAACGAAAACTTTTCACTACGTTGCTTGTCCATCTGTCATTCTGTCAAAACCTTTTATCTCGAGATCGCGTGGAGGTATTACGCTAAAAATGATATTATGTTTAGATCTATGTCTATTCACGCTGTATCCCACACACAGCAGGGTAGGCAGAGGGAAGAGGGAAGGGTGTTGAGACACTCCGTTCCCCACTTTCTGCCGAATTCTGGAGGCTGATTTCAACAATCCTGAAATTGATACGGAAGTTTCAAAGGGCGAGACCGACTCGCACTTAACCAGGTGTTAGCTTCACGCTCCGTCCCGCATTTAGGCAACAGAATAGACCAAGAAATATTTTTATTTCTTATCTCTCTGGTTCTGACAAATCGTGGCGTTGAGTTTCCCTACTTAACACTCAAGGCCCCATAGCGAGCTGTGCGTGAAAACAGACGTGTCTCACTAGGTTCACCCTGCCAACCCTGCTATATGCGGGATCCAAAAAAAAACCAAGTCAATTCTAGAATCTTCTAATGTTCACAAATAATATGTATAACCATATTAAATTAATTGTTTACCCACATGTCATTCCAATAAAGCAATATCGAGTGACAAATTCTAATATCTCCTAATACCATTATTTATGTATTGCGGTATTCTCTGTTCTCTCCCCCTGTTCTCCCTTAAATGTTTAGGGCGTGATGTTATAAAATGGCAGTAGATTATCTAACTATAAAATTTATATTCGTATTGAGATGAGCATCTGGTTCAGTGGTGGACTTGAATTTATTAATTGTGGAGGCCTGCCAGTTCAATTTTCTTTTAGCGCATCTATATTTTTAGGAAAATATTGATGTTTTATTAGTTAAATTATCACAATTTTGTTACTGTACTTGTGCTTATTATTTTTTATAAGGTTTATTCAGCGTCATGCTGTATTTTGCACACACCAGAGTCTGTAGAGGGAAAGCTAGGTTTCAGCGGGATTCTGGAGGCATTGCGTGTTGAATGGTGGAACTTAACGCTGCGCTATGCGTCGACAAAGAAAATGGAAATATTAAAAATTTCCCTTTAGTGGGAAAAGAACCCAAAACCTGTCGTGTTTACATTTTTTAATTTTTTTTCATTGAGTTAAGTTCCTACATTGTTGGGAATCACGATAGTTCATAAAATAACTAAACAGCCTTTCTAACAAGTGTTGCTTATTGTATTCAGAATCACGTTGAATGAATGAATGAAAATGTAAACATTTTCATAACTAAATCTTGAAAACTCTTGTTATATTTTTTCGGAGCAAAGTAAAATTTTTGAAACTGCCAATTCTTATTGAATGGAGATTATTCTGAATCGTTTTATGATCGCTATTCATTTTTCGGCGATTTCTCATCTTTTGTAGTATCTGTCCTATTTTAACCCTGGGATAACATTAGGGGGAACCTAGTTTTAAGACAATTCGATCCTTATTTTTTGCAGAATTTTCGAAAAAAAAGTCTGTACCTATCAATGTACAAATATGTACATAAAATTTAGATATTTCTAATATCAAGCCTAGATAAAAAAGATAAAAATTAATGTAAAAATTAGCTGTAAAATTGTCAATCTCCCTTCACTGATATTTAGATAATCGCTTCAAACAAACTATTAAATCCTATTAGAGCACTTGTCGTATGCAAGTGTTTAATGAATCGGATTAAAGTGACGTCAATTCCTTTTTATAAAAGTTCTAAAATGGCGTATGTGTAGAATGAATAATAAATATTTAATTTTAGGTATTTTTCTAAAAACAAGTAAATATTGGAATTTAGGTAATTAGAAATATTATATTAGTTATTTTTAGTGTATTTTTAGGCCATTTGTAGCAGAGAAGCGCAGATAAGCGACTAGACCTTTTCTTTCCTTGCTTTGGTAACGCCAATCCCGGTGTTGAGTTCCTCCTCTCAACATGCAGTGTCTTCAGAATTAGGTGGAAAATGGGGATTGGAAGTGTTTTAATGGGATTGGAGTGTCTTAACAATAGGTTCCGAGGTTCCGTCTACCTACCCTGCTATATGTGTGATACATGTTACAAACATGAAGATTATTCTCAAATACGATTTAAAACACTAAAATCATAGTAAAATTCTATCTACATACATCATTTTAGAGCTCCAAAAGGTGACATCACAGCTGGCGAAGGCCACCCGCGAGGATACCCACCAGTTTGACTTCAAATTCACTTCTTATAACTAAATCTAAATAATAAATTGAATCATAGCCCTTAAAATTAATATAGTAAGGTAAAAAATCGCGTAAATTATAATTTTTTCCATCTTCTGACGGCAGATGGCGAAGTTGAGGATAATACAAGTATTTGATAGGGAGCTTTATGAGCAATAAATATTGTTTGTTTTCTAATCGATATCGCTTATAAGTGTGTTTTATTAAATATGAATATAATTTTATTGTTTGTTCCCATATGTTTCGATATATTATTCGTATTCGTATAAGGTTTTAAGTGAGGTTATGGTAGTTCGAGATTATTGTATTACTTATACAACTACTTACTATATATGCTTGGCTTGAAAATATAGTAAATGTAAGAACATTGTGAGTTCGATTCCCAGTTAGGGATATGAATTATTGTATAATTTAGTTTCTTCGCTATGCTAAGACATTCAATGTCTCGAAAATTTTGGACGAAATTGGGGCATGAAATGTTTTAACACTAGGTTCCCGCCCTGCTGTGCAAGGTGGTTTATGCGGGATACAGAGCGAAACTAATAAAAGAATAAGTATCTAATAGATATCGGGGTTGGGATAGAATGGTCTTTGGTCCAATGAATGGCTTGGAATAAACGCTATAACCCTCATGTAGCAGGATAGGCTGAGGGAGTTTAATGTTAAAAACACTCCGCACCCCACTTTCCGTCGAATTCTTCATTGCGTTGGCATTCATTGGCATTGCGTGTTGAGTGGAACTCAACGCCGCGCTTCGTCTCCACATCAGAACGAGGAAATTTTATACTTACAATTCAAAAGTTCATACAAAATTTACTATATAGAATCAGCTAATCCGACAAAATCACAGCAAACATATGACGCTAGTAAATATTTACACTAAGGGTAAGCATCTTAGTGGAGCTTATGGGATTTTTATTGTGAGAAACTCCATCGTTAATGATGGGGCTGCTATGGTTAATGTAAACACAAATTAAATTTTAATCTTAATTAAAGTTTTAAGAGTGGTCTCTGTTTAGAATGTAAAAATAACTAATGTTGTTTTTTATATGTTTTTACAATGTGAGACGTTTAGTTTATTTTCGTACGTATTTGAAAATTATACAAGTGTGAGCCACACGCGGCTTCGCCCGCTTAAACTTATTGTTATATAATATCGAGGCCAGTGGTGCAGGGGCACAAAGTGTGACTGTAAGTCCCATAAGTTGTGGGTTTGATTCCCATTTAGAAAATTATATCTATATATATAAAATCGAAAGGTCACTCACTCATCACGAAATCTCAGAAACTGCAAGTGCTAGGAATCTCAAATTNAAAAATGTACTTGCAAACAATTACACCTACGTATGTAACTATGAGGCACTTGGGTTGAGCTGAGTCAGGTTTTAGTGCTGGTCCCTCACCAGTCGATGTCGATGGTTTTTGGATGTTATTTGTTTTTCGGTGCCTTGCTCTGGAAACGGTAACTCCAAAATTTGGCATAAATTGAGGAACGGAAGTGTTTTAATGGTAACGGAATGTCTTAACACTAGGTTTTCAGGTTCCCTCTGCTTGTACTGCCTATATTTATATTGTAGAGAATGATTTTATTGATACAACATTACATTCTTCTTGATTTCGTATATACAAAATAAACGTAGTATGTTTTTCGTAGCGGAACCTAACGCAGAACTTTATTAATTCACATAAGGAAACTTTTTTTTAAGTAAAAAATATTAAATATTTTTATTTCGTTGCTCGTCATATTTATGTTTTTATTTCGTGGTGGAATTTAACGCCGCGTTAAATTCCACCTCTCAACACGCCATCCCTCCCGAGTCTGGCAGAAAGTGGGGAACGGAAGTGCCTTAATAGGAACTAAGTGTCTCAACAGTAAGTTCCCAGGTTCCCTGTGCCCAGTGTTATCTACGCGGAATACAGTGTGAAGCTAAAACTAACTTTTTTTAAGTTACATTTTATTACCCAGCGGTAAAAAAAAAAGAATTTGGCGAAAAGTGTGATAATGTCTCAATGAGATCAAAGTGTCTAAACACTAGATTCCAAGTTTCCTCTACCCACAGTCCTATTTGCGGGATAATACGTGAAGAAAGAAAAGAATGAAAAATAAAAAAAATCATCTAAATAATAAGACGCTATTACACATCCCTGTGCGAGCGTCGCCCGCCGGGTGGCTTTTGTGGAACCTCTCCAATATTCGCTTTGTTACTCTGAAAAATGTTCCTTCAGCTTTGTCTTAAATGTTTGCCTTCATAATAAATACATGTAATTTAGATATAATAAAAATATATAAATAATGTTTATTTGTTCAAGATATCATATGAAATTGGAGAATCTTTTTTATATATAAAAAATGTTGATATTTTTTTGTTATAAAATTGTGAATTTTTGTATTAAAATTTGTAGCTTTTTGTGTTTCATTTTTCACTAAATAATACTTATATTTGTGAAACTGAATATGCTAGACGTTGACGATGCTTCAGTGAATATGGAAATTGTGTAAACGTTTTACTAAAATTAAATTGTATTCTTTTTTTTGTATCAGGCTGTATAACAGAGGCAGATGAAACTTAGTGTTCAGACACTTTGTTCCCCATTTTGCGCCGAATTCTGGTTGAGTGGCGGAACTCAACGCCGCGCTTTTACCTCGATACCTTACGACGTAAAATTCATCTGTCTGTCAGTTGAAATTTTTACAGTTGCCGCTCTAACAACTAAAACATACAATAAAATAAATAATTTAAGGCGCTTTCATATAACAAACATGACTTTTTTTCATATATATACTACTTCTCGCTAGACAAAACTGTGAGTTTTGTCTAGCGAGAAGGTTTCTTGCACATTTTTTATAATAATAACAAAAACCCGCTTAGGCTGATATCTTACGCCTAATGATCGTGGCTTTACTTACAGTTTGTTTATAGCTTCACGTTTGCATGTGCAAATAGCAAAGTAGACAGTGGGAATCTGGGAACCTAGTGTTAAGATCAATTCATAATTCAATAATTCCATTCCCATTAAGGCACTTCCGTTCCCAATTTAATTAGTTAAAGTAAATTTAAACAACAGTTACAAATTATCAAAAACAAAATAATTGATAATAAACAGGTAAATACAGAAAAAAGGATATAAGATATTCCATAGAATATTTTGAAAATAAGAACATCCATTTATTTTAGTAGCACATGGATACAGATACAAAAACTTATTGAGCAACGCAATTTGTCATGATTTGGACCGTAATTTTTTTATTTATCTTCTTCTAACGACTTTAGCAAAAGTTTTTTTTTATAATAAAAACTTCTATATAAATAAATAAATAAATTTAGAGGAAAAAAAATAATGAAAACTATATCGAAAAACTTCGAAATACATAATACAATAAATAAGGAGAATAAGAATTATGTTGATTCTCACTTTGTGGTTTCAGTTTGTTTAATTGTAGGTCCCAGCGCACAGGTAAAGTCGCCTATAAAAGAAATGCCATGAAAAATTCGTAATACTATTTTTTTATTCAGAAACGAAAAAATCATGATATGATTTTAATATTATTACTATAGGTATTTAAATAATATTAGTCTCCCAGGTTCCCTCAACCCACCCTGCTATATGCTACAGAAATAAACATTCTTAAAAATTGAAAAGCTCCGCTGATCAACAGATCTCAAGGGGGCTTCCGTTTAGCTTTTGAATAAGAATTTCAATAGCAGAATCAAGTATTGCTTATATACAGATTAGGTTTATGTAATAGATATATTAGGTTTATATAACACTAGTGACCCGTTCGCGGCTTCACCGGGAAGTTGCTTGAACCTGACTTTTAATAGCATTATCATTTTAAAGACAACATTTATACATTATTAAAATTCTTCAGGCAAGTCAATGAAATAGCTATTTTACAGAAATTTTGTTCAACAAAATACTTTATATTGATGAAACTTTATAAATTAACTTTACCGGAATACAATAGGGAAAACTGTATTTAAATCGGTGGTCCTGTTCCTGAGATTGGCGTGCAAATGCGCAGACAAACAGAAAAAACATGTTTTGGGTTCTATTACAACATTAAATGTTCTCAATAACACTTTTTCTCATATACCTTTCTTTCATGTACAAGCATCGATCAATTACGATTTTATTATAAGTTTGGATTATATACTGGTTTTTATTTGGCTTTGGGCTGTGCCTTCGTCCATGTAGTCAATATAAGCATAGCTTTCTCAATCTGAAATTAAGCCAACTTCTACATATCGATTGAAGAAGAATATACAAATCTTCTAAGTTGGAATCTAATATGCACTTTCTAATATAGCATGTCGGATAGAAGAATCCAATCCAGTTGCACTTTATCGAACTAAATCGGGTGACACATTAAAGGTTCCCCGTGACATTTGAACTTACTACCATTAGTTGCTAGAATCACATCATCAAGCAACTTCACCGAGTTCAAAGATAAATCGAATAATTTTCAATTCCAAGAAGTAGCTCATATTATATTATAATTCAACTAGACTAGCAAGAATTGTATTTGGTTTTTAAGTTACCATTTTCTAATTTGAAAAATTAAAGTCCACTATCCTTTGAAATAGACAAGAAATTATAAGAATGTAAACATGGGTGTAGGAATAGAGGGGGCTGGGTGGTCTGTGCCCATCCCAGAATAGTTTTGTGCCCATTCCAGAAATATTACGAACAGAAAATTTGGGCCTGAAAAATTAAGAAAAACAAATTTACATTAACAGATCCACCCAGAAACTTTCTCTAGAAACGCCCATTAGTGTAAATACCATATTCCCCAGCTTAGCCTACAAAATCCCAAAATACGAAGAAATTACAAAAAAAAACTTTCACATAAGAAGAAAAAATCTCAATTCTCTTCTCGCACACGCTTATCTAATCTTATAATGTAAGAAACGTCATTAACATGGTGTTCCAATACAACGAGGGTTCACATTTGCGAGTTCGCAAGATGTCGGCAATATCGCGATGGCCGGCGGCTCATTTAATCACGCGACGGAATGTCGGTGGAACACGGACACTATGATGACTGTGGAGAGAGACTTTCTGTTAAGAAATTATATTTGTTTTTTTTTTCAACTTCACGCTGTATCCCGTAGTTAGCGGAATAAGCAGTCGGGGGCATTGCGTGTTTAGTGGTACTACTAGTTTTTTTTGTTAGCCTCACGCTGTATCCCGCACACAGCAGGGTAGACAGAGGGAACCTAGTGTTAAAACTCCGTTCCTCATTTTCCACTGAATTTTGGAGACGTTGCGTATTGAGTGGCGGAATACAACGCCGCTCCTTGCCTCGACACCAGAGCTAAGAATTGAAGATAGAAATGTAAATAAATATTTCATTTCCTCGAGTGGGGATAGAACCTACAACCGTCGCGTTACAGTCAAACCCTTGCGCCACTGCGTAACGACGACCTACTAGTACTAGTAGTATGCGGAATTTTAATTCTACCAAGGTCTTACTTAACACTAGGTTCCCTCTGCTTAACCTGCTATATACAGGATACAGCGTGGACCTATTTTTATTCACTTCACTTTACTATAACACCTAAGGGGCAGAAACAAACATTTGTATTAATATTTACCGTGCAAAAAGTTTTTTTTTCCCTTTTATTAACTTCCATAATGCATACGCTGTTGACGTAAGACACTTATTACGTTTATTACTTGTTAACTTCTTGAACTAGTGTACGATACTTTAAAACTAGACAAACAAGAATTAACAGGGCACGTCTAAGTGCTATAATAAGCAACAAATGTGAGTTGAAGGTAGTCGTGGCGCGTGACAGGTTGCAGGTTCGATTCCCACTCGAAGAATAAAATATTTCAGATTTTCATTTTTTCGCTCTAGTACTAAGGGAAGGCGTTGAGTTCCGCCACTCAACACGCAATGCCTCCAATAAATTGGCGTATAGAGGGCAACAGAGTGTCTTATCACTAGGTTCCCCCCCCCCCCTTCTTTAAGCCCCCCCCGAAGATATCTTTTTTAAATAAACAAAATGCTTTTCCATACTTTCCTTCGCTACTGGCAAAAGGCGTCCGTTATTGGGCGAGTCAATAATGTCGCTGGACGTTGCTCTCTATAGACAGCAACAGACTGTGTTAGCCTTTGAGAGATATTTTTTATTTGTAAACTTTTAAAGTAATATATTTTATGGATTCTTCTTGTTTTTTTATCGATTATATATTAAAACATTTTCTAACAGTTCCCTAAATAATATTTGGTATATTATGAAAAATATGAAAGATTATATTCCTTTTTTTTACTATATTCGCGCTGTTTCTCGCATATGAAAAGGTAGGCAGAGAAAACTTAGTGTAAAGACACTCCGTTCCCCGCTTTCTGCTCAACTATCAGGACATTTGTATTGTTAATAGATAAAGAATATGGCAATAATTAATTCCAAATGGAAATCGCTTATTTCTCATCATTATATGCTTGAAAAGGTAAATGGAAAAAAAGCAAGTGTTCAGAGAATGAAAATTTTATAATTTTACCGAGGAAATTGAACCCACAACTATTGCTTTGAGGAAATGATATATTTAATATTTTCATTTCCTCGAGAGTTCCATCACTCAACACACAATACCCCAAGCATTCTGCAGAAAGTGGGGAACGGATGGGAAACAGAGTATCTAAACACTAAGTTTCCAGGTTCTTTTTACCTATCCCACCAGGAAACATCCTAAAATTGAAAAAAAAAACTCAAATGTACTCTACTCTAATAAGAAATGTCTCTCCATACTTTTCCATTCCAACAAAAGGCGATCGCCGCTTATTGGACGAGTCAATAATGTCAGTGGACATACTTGTGAGTGTAGACGGCTATAAGCGATGTCAACCATAATATAACGTGCTAGTACAGTTTAGCTAAATTATGTTTGGGATTCTATTTCTGTTAAGTTGTTCTATTAGTTTTAGTTGGGTGTTTTTGGGGTTTTTTTAGTATTAGATTATTAAATTATTTATGTTATATTTTTTTATGTTTAGGATTTTTGGTGTGTGATCTTTGATAGTTTAAGATTTAAAAAACAAACTGTTTAATACGAATTTGATGTCATAAATTAATATTGAATATGCTTTTTTATTTAAGGCTTTTACGTAGGTTTTTAAGTTTTAAAACAAATCAAAAACAAATATTAAAGTATTTCCTGCACAAGTAAGAGTAGGTAAAGGCCAGAGCCAGAACCTACCTACCTAGTATTTGGATACTTCCGAACTCTGAAGATACGTGTTGAATAGCGGAACACAACGCCGCGCTTTGCTTCGTTACGAGACCGAGGAAATGTGAATATTAAATATTTAATATTCTCGAGTGGATATCGATCCCACTACCTCTCGCGCTTACAGTCACATGCTTGTATCCTTGTGCCCCTGTGAAACAAAGATCTTAATTCATAAAATCTACAAATGTATATATCGGTAGAAACAATTAACCACATATTATAGATTTAGATATATGTATAATCACAGATAAATGTTTATTATTAATATTATTTTTATTATCACCCAAATTATATAATTAGCATTAATAACCATCTATCATTAGCCAATGACACCATTTTCTTTTATTTCCACTTACTATATCTATCTTTACCTATATCTATCTTCTATCACAAAAAGATCTACAACATCTTTACTCATCGTCATCCATAAAACATTTTATTGGAGTGAACGTTCGCGCTTTCAAGTGTCTAATCCTCGAGGAATCGTCACCATTGTCGCTTCCACATAAATCCTGCCTTTAGAAGACAAGAGATATCCATCAATTGTCAACATTGGACTGGCGGGGTAAGTCCCTACTTCCCTCCCTCCGGGGGCGCCCCCCCTACTCACACAAAGAAAACTGTCATAGATTAATGGTTTGGTTTTTTATATTGTTCGTGGTTTTTTTTTCTTTTGGTTTTTAGGTAAAATTAATTATGTAGTGGATTTTGATATTATAATTTAGAATTTATCTAATAAACTTAGATATTGTGAAAAATAAAGCAAATAATTGTAATAAATACGTATTCTCTTTATGATTTGAAGTAGAGACATTGTTGCTTAAAAATATTATTTACTAAAAAAATATTATTACAACAATATATAATTTCAATTGTATTATTTTTGAAGTTTTTTTGTTTAGATAAAATTATTTTTAGCTTTACGCTGTATCCTGCATATAATAGTATTAAAACATTCCATTCCCCTCTTTCCGCTGAATTTTCGAATCTTTACGTGTTGAGTTGTGTTCCGCTCCTTATGTTTTTACCAGAGCCAAGAAAATCAAAATACTAATAATTAATAATTCATTATCCCGACTGGGAATTGAACCCATAAGTGCCGCGTTTACATTCACACGTTTTCTCCACAGCACGACTGCCGTAATTATTGTTCTTAATTTATAACCTATTTATCATATAAGGATTTATATACACCCAGATGCTCCCACAATATATATTACTACCCTACAAAAAAAACCGTAGCCTCTGCCCAACATTAATCTGTCCAAAGCCAACCGAACATAGATAGATATAACAGAGAGAGCTAGTGATTGTCAAAATTTGGCTTCGTAGAACAAAGCGTTATTTACCGAGCGGGAGGGCCTTTGTGAGGCATTACGCCACTCTACATAATATTGTGAAAGTTCTAACAATACAGTGTTTGCTGCTTTCCTATTATGAGGCTTTTTGTACGGAATGGCTACTTGTTTGAATCTTTGGTGGTGGTGATTAGTTTTTGGTTGTTTTTCTACTTTGGGGGTCTGTTTTGGTGGTGATTAAGTGGTTGGGCTGGTTGGGATTGGGTTCGTGTATTGATTTCTGTAAAATTAATGTATAGAGTGCACAAAAATATGGTATTATATATTTTATATATGCAATTATATATTTTTTACGTTCTCTTTATAAAATTTTCAATGTATAAGCTTTATTTATACATTTATATAAGAAAATAAAAAAGCAACATCAATTCATAATAATAGACCAACGTACAACACAACAAAAAACGACCCCCCATTATAACCAATTAAACAACAATAAAGCCCAAATGGAACCGGTAGAAACCGAATTATTCTGGAATTAATTGGCCGAAAACCCGTTTGGAAATTCAAGCACACGTTCGAAAAGCTCGGTTTCGAAATTCAAATGAGGCGGCACGCCCCACCCCCTGCCCCGCCCCGCCGCCATCTTGGATCCGCGCGGGGGAGGGGGGCAGGCCGGGGGGCTATTAAATTATTTCATTCCACATCGGGCCGCGCTAGCTATCGGATTAAAATAATTGCCAGCGAAAGCGTAAACGGATAATGATTTTTGTGAACAAAATAATATGGTATGAAATTTAATTTTGCTGAAACGATTTTTTGCGTTTGCTTCTCTTTCGCTGTTCTGGAATGATGGAAGGATGGAACTGGCATGATGGTCGATAATATTATATGTTTTATTTATTTTTATTAGCCTACCTTTATGACAATAAAGAAATGATAATATACAAATGTTTATAATTTACGAAATTTAATAATACAATTGAAATAGGGAGGGGTTAACTTTGTTAACCTACCATTCAATTTTATTTTTCCTATATGTTTGAAGTGTTTAAAAGAATACAATAATAATGATATATTCAATTATTTTCATTTCCCACTCTAGTAAACATAACGCGGCGTTAAGTTCCACTAATAGGCGCATAATGTCTCACAAATTGACTAGACAAGTGAGTAAAGGCTTATAGGTTTATATAAAGGCTTAACCATAGGTTCCCTTAGTCCACCGTGTTTTGCAAAAAAGTATTAATAATGAAGCTACATTATTCTTAAACACAAATGAAAAACATACACAAACAAACTTAGCTGCACTTTAGTAAAGTGTAGCACACGAGTACGAGATTCTCTTAGCAAATAAGTAAAAAAAAGTGCAGTTTAAAAGCCAAGTGATAAGAACATGTTAATCTCCTCCAGCTGCAAGGTACTGACCTAAAGTTTGAAACTCTCTCGACTTGGAAAAGTGTTGCAAACTTGCGGTTAGCTGGAGGTAGCAGATAGCAACTTTAGTGAGAACATTGCGGTGTATTGCATATGACGGGAGTGTGCTCTACTTTAGGTTTTGTTTTTGATTTTTTGGTTATTTGAATTTTGAAGTTAAATTTTGTGTTTAAATGTGTATGTGTGTGTGTATTTTTATTTTAGATTTTCTTAATAATTTGTACACATTGAAATTATAGTTTATTTTTTATTTTTAATACAATTATTATAAATAAAAAATAAACTATAATTTCAATGTGTAAAAATTTCATATAGTTACTCAATAGTAACTATATGAAATTTTCACACTGCTTTAAAACTATAAATAAATATTAAAAAACTCTTTTTTTATAAAAAACCAGTAACCACCTCTAAATTTGTTTAAAAAATGAAAATGCCAAAAAAATGAAAAAATTCATTTTGCCCATTCCGGTAAATAGGAAAGATGGAATTTCGGGGATCTCCCTAAATTAAATGAAACTTTCATGTTAAATTTCAACTTTCTACGATGCACATTTTTAACGAATTTTCGTGTGTCAGTCACTCAGTAATTGAAGAATTTTATATAAACAAATAAATAAAACGTAGAGTTCCCACACTAAACTCTACGGGAAAAATACATTAACTATTTAAAAAGAGTATACTTCCATCCACCAGGTGCATCGAACACGATTAGGCCATCAGTGCGTCATTCCCCTCTCTGTCAAATTGAGTATCTCGCTTGAACTGTAATGCGTATAGCATGGTGGAGCTTGTTGCAGACTTTACGCGAGGAAAAGAATAGAGAAACTAGCTTAAGTAATATAGAAAATAAGGAGAAAAAGATAGAGAAGTTGGATAAAATTATTAAAAAATATTCAGTTTTGGTTAGTTCTTCCATGTTTGCATCGAATCCAATAATAATCGATTTTCATATATTGGAAATAGCTATGTGTTTTTATGTCTTTCAACTTCACGCTGTATCCCGCTCATAGCAGGGTAGCCTGAAGGAACCTGGGAACATAGTACTAAAATCTTTCGTTCCCCACCTATCGTTTATAATAATATCGTAATTCAAAACATTTTTTTATTTACTTAAAATGAATTTCTTTATACTTCAAATGTTTAAATAAGCACTCTATGTGAATATGCCATGCGTTGCCTAAGACTGAATACGTGGAATGCAATTACTTAAAGACTTGGATATGATTTCCATGTCATATTACTAGAAAATGTTTAGTGTCGGCTAATACTATTAATACTTTAAATTTATTTGTCGAAGAGAAGTATTTTTTTATTTTTAAATATTATAAATTAACATAAAATTTACATTAAAAAAAGAGACTTTACATATGGCGGCTCGTTTTATAACTATGAGGAGGTTCCTCTCTCCCACTTTCGGGAGAGTATTTTTTTTATATTTTTAAATCAGTTTCACGCTCTATCCCACACTGTAAGGTAGGCAGAGGAAAGCTAGTGCTAAGACACTCCGTTCTCCATTTTCTGCTGATCTCTGGAGACATTAAACGCCGCGCTTTGCCTCGACACAAGGGTNGAAACTCTCTCGACTTGGAAAAGTGTTGCAAACTTGCGGTTAGCTGGAGGTAGCAGATAGCAACTTTAGTGAGAACATTGCGGTGTATTGCATATGACGGGAGTGTGCTCTACTTTAGGTTTTGTTTTTGATTTTTTGGTTATTTGAATTTTGAAGTTAAATTTTGTGTTTAAATGTGTATGTGTGTGTGTATTTTTATTTTAGATTTTCTTAATAATTTGTACACATTGAAATTATAGTTTATTTTTTATTTTTAATACAATTATTATAAATAAAAAATAAACTATAATTTCAATGTGTAAAAATTTCATATAGTTACTCAATAGTAACTATATGAAATTTTCACACTGCTTTAAAACTATAAATAAATATTAAAAAACTCTTTTTTTATAAAAAACCAGTAACCACCTCTAAATTTGTTTAAAAAATGAAAATGCCAAAAAAATGAAAAAAATCATTTTGCCCATTCCGGTAAATAGGAAAGATTGGATTTCGGGGGATCTCCCTACATTATAAGAAACTTTCATGTCAGATTTCACCTTTCTACGATGCGCAATTTTAACGTTTTAACAGAGTCACTCAGTAACTGAAGAGTTATATAAACAGGTAAATAAAACGTAGAGTTCCCACACTAAACTCTACGGGAAAAACACATTAACTATTTAAAAAGAGTATACTTCCATCCACCAGGTGCTGCATCGAACACGATTAGGCCATCAGTGCGTCATTCCCCTCTCTGTCAAATTGAGTGTCTCGCTTGAACTGTAATGCGTATAGCGTGGTGGAGCTAGTTGCAGGCTACGCGAGGAAAAGAATAGAGAAACTAGCTTAAGTAATATAAAAAATAATGAGATAAAGATAGAGAAGTTGGATAAAATTGTTAAAAAATATTGAATTTTAGTTAATTCTTCCATATTTATGTTCTTTTCCTTTTTTAGACTTAGGTTCTTTTCCTTTTTTTTTTTTTTTCTGCCATTTTACATTTTATTCTTACCATTTAGTTCTTATCTTTATCTATGTATGTATGTAGTATATATATGTGTATGTGTATGTATTTGTATGTATGTATATTGATACGGTTATATTTATTTATGTATGCTTTGTATGTGTTATGTATGGTAAATATATTCTTATTTATTTTATACCCTTAATTATATTTTTTGCACCCTACCCCTATCTTAATTTGCTATGTCCTCTGCCTTAAGGTTGCCTGGCAGAAATTGCTATTAAGCAATAAGGCCGCCTTATGTACATTTAGATAATGTTATTGTATTTTTGTGTCTTTTCTTGGGTGTACAATAAAGAGTTATTATTATTATTATTTATGCATCGAGTCCAATAATAATCGATTTTCATATATTCGAAATAGCTATGTGTTTTTAGGTCTCTCATCTTAGCTTAGCGTAGCCAGAAGGAACTTGGGAACATAATATTAAGATACTGCGTTCCCATTAAGACTCTTCCGTTCCTCATCTATCGTTTATAATAATACCGTAATTCAAAACATTTTTTTATTTACTTAAAATTAATTTCTTTACATTTCAAATGTTCAAATAAGCACTCTATGTGAATATGCCATGCGTTGACTAAGACTGAATACGTGGAATGCAATTACTTAAAGACTTGGATATGATTTCCATGTCATATTACTAGAAAATGTTTAGTGTCGGCTAATATTATTAATATTTTCAATTCAAAGATACTTTAATTTTGACGGCTCGTATTATGACTGTGAGGAGGTTCCTCTCTGTGGAACCCTAGCCGCGGATGGCCTGGGTCCTTGTCCCACTGTTAGGAGAGTATTTTTTTTTTTATTTTAAAATTAGCTTCACGCTGTATCCCGCACACAGTAGGTTAGGCGGAGGAAAGCTAGTGCTGAGACACTCCGTTCCCCATTTTCTGCCGAATTCTGGAGGCATTAAACGACGCGCTTTGCCTCGACACAAGGGCGAAGAAATGGAAATATAAATTTACATAAATCGAACCCACAACCACTCGGTTTTACAGTCACAATGTGTGCCCTGCGACACGACTGGCCTCTTATTTTTTTAAGTAACAAATAATAAAAATTATGTCAACAGATTTTAATTTTTTGTTGAATATTTTACGTAAAAGCAAAGAAAATTATCGTAAAATTATACAATAAGACAATCTAACATTTTCATATTATACACTCACCTCTGTCTAATAATACTTACGTATACCTAATATTTGTAAATCTCGTTTCGCATCAGTTTCCTCAATTGCAGTCTATTATCCAATATATATTGTTATATGGAGAGTCGTCGCTAAAGTGACCTAACCAAAATTTTAAATAAAAGTGTATATTTTGTATTATTTTTTTTAATAGTTAAATTTTAAGATTATCCGCATGTAGGATATTATTTTTTATTTCCTTTAGTAAACATAGACAATAAATCCTTACGTATAGTTATATATATATTATATACTTAAAAATATTAAGTAGGGATTAATGCCAGGAAGAAGAAGAAGATACTTAGAAATACTTTAGATAGGTACATTTTCTTGTATGACTATACTTTGTAATATATCGCGCAATATATATGTCCATATATAAGTAAATTAGTAGAATATTTGAGGCAGTCGTGGCGCAGAGACATACGAGTGCGAATATAAACATGACGATTGTGGGTTCGATGTCCAATCAGAGAAATGAAATATTTTCATTTCTTCGCTCTGGTAACAAGACAAAACACGGCGTTAAGTGTTATTCAACACACAATGCTTCAAGAATTCGGTAGAAAGTGGTGAACATAAATGTCTAAATGAAAAAAGAGCATCCTTAATACTAGGTTGCAGGTTTCCAGGTTTTGCCACCCTGCTATGTGCGGAATACAAAAACAGAAAAAAATAATTGTAATTGTACATGGCTGTATATATGTAATATTTTCTCTAATTGATGTACTACTAAGCTAAATAATACTTTATTTATATCGATTTAATTAAAAATAATTTTGTGTGATAATACTATCTAATATCTATGTATTAAACTCTACTCGCAACGACAGCTTATTAGATATTTTCCTAATTCCACAAAAAAAATTGTTTCTAAGTTATGCCACTTTAACACGAACTGTTATATAGGGTTTGGTAAATTGGGATGGAAACGGGGATGTAGCGGGGCATCAATAATGCACGCAAGCGGACAAATCACTTAGCGGGGAGGCTTGTTTCTCTATCTATTTACGTATATATCTATCTATATAATCTATATAATAGGATAATTGTATATATATATGTTGTATAAGATTATTAACTGTTAGTGTAATATACTAGTTATTTTTAGTTGCTTTGTCTAAATTAAGTACGAATTTTATTTAAAATTAGTAATTTAAATTTAGTTAATCAGTACTATTATTTTACAGTTGTTTAGAGTCTAAAACATCACTGTGGAATTGTTTAAGAATAAGAAACATACCGCATATAGCAGAGTAGGCAGATCGAACTTAGTGTTTTTTAAATCATTTTTTAATTTAATATTTTAATTAGTACTTAGTACTCTGCATTAAGTTAAAAATCTACCTAGTAGTTAAAAATTATTGCTGTTTTGATAAATCTTGTGTTAGATTGTAAGCACGAAGTGTACATATTACGTAGGCTCGCCTAAAAAAATAATGAAATAAATTTAAATCCACTGAATCGTAATATTAAAAAAATCAGCTTCACGCTGTATCCATTCATTGCAGGAAAGGCAGAGAGAATTTAGAGTTAAAACACTCCGTTAAATTTTTACTAAGAAATTCCGTTCCCCACTATCCGCCCAATTTTTTAACTTAACAATGCACTTTGCCTCGACACCAGAGCCTAGAAGTGAAAATATTAAATATTTCAATTCCCTTAATGGGAATCGAACCTACAACTGTTTACAGACACACTTTATGCCCCTGTGCCAAGGCCTCAGGTCTCATATAAATAGTTATAGTTATCAATAGTAAGCTCTACGTTAAAATCTACAGCGGACGTCGCTACGCGTGAATGATTGATGACGTAGAATGGACGCTACGCTGGACGCCTACGCGCATTATTTATTCTCGATCACTTCTGAACTAGCGTTCAGTTAATACTAGCTGTTGCCGTTATTCTGTTTGGAAATTATTATTTTTATTTTTAATGTTAAATTAAATAGATATTTTTTATGTTGGTACGAGCTCCCCCGAATATATCTCGCTCCCGAATATTATCGCTTGAACTATACGAATATTTATTGAATATATTTCTGGAATTATTTTCAATTTAGGGGGTGAATTCTAAAACCACACACGTGTTGAATTAAATGTTTTTATGAGTCTGAATTTCAAATTTTATAAAAATCGGTTTAAATATTTTTACATACAAACTTTTCATCCCTTTACGGTTAAAATTCTTCAAAATACCTTCTTAGTGGGTGTCCAGATTACCAGAGAGTATCTACGGATAAGTTACTTCATTCTACACGCACCGTCCATTTTTCGTGATATTCTTAACTTACTGACTTTTTTAAAAAATGTATTAAGCTGCCTCAAAACTCTCATAAGATAAAAACTTATTTATGTAGTTATCATGTCTGTAAGGAGATTTTTACAAATTTCCTCTATCAAAAGATAATTAATTAGATTTATCATTCAACACTATGAGATTCCACACTTAGGAAAGAAAAATACTGTTAAAGAAAACATAACTATTTGAATGAAGCTGGATACCATCCAAGCGCTCTATAAAATCTGACTAACGACGAGAAACGCGTGAAGAAAAATAATATTGTGCCATTGTTTGCTTACCTTTGTTGTATATAACTGCGTACCTAATCCGTTCAAACTCTCAAAAGTGGAAAACAGAGTGATAAATCACAAAGTTGTGCTTATTATTTTATTTATTATCTTTATCTGTGTGATTTATCGAAAAAACATATTTTTCTTAACCACAATTCGATGGCTAGATCACAAGTTGCGTCAAAATAAAAAAAATAGAAAATCTCAACATATTTGAACGGACAAAAGGGCAATGAACAAAAAAACAATAGGAACTCAAGGAAGGCCTTTAAAATGGACATTCTTCATTAGAAAAGTCGATGGCATCCGAGAATGTGCGATCTTTTCTTTCAACCCCGATGAAGACTTAATGAAATACCTTTTTGATGAAGTCCCCGGACATTTTTTTAAGAAGAAAAAAAGTCGACAGTCAAAGAAATAAACGGATATCAAATATATTAATAATTTTCATAGTATATTTATTTACGTTTATATTTTCATTTCTTCGCTCTGGTGTCGAAGCAAAGAGCGGCGTTGAGTTCCGCCACTCATCACGCAATGCCTCCTGAATTCGGAGGAAAGAGGGGAACGGAGTGTCTTAACACTAGGTCCACTCTTCCTACCCTGCGGTGTGCGGAATACAGCAAAATCAGCTTCAGATTTAGATTTAAGAGAATGTTATTTAACAATTGACAGGAACATATAAAGCGTATGTTACCAGTCAGAACGTTTGGACAGATTCTATGATGTGCGGGTCCAAATTTCACGAAGCGGATTTTGTAAATAAGTAGTTTTATTTTGTGATAACACTTTAAAAGTATTAGAAATGAATTATTTTCAATTCACCGTTCCAGTAACAAGACAATAAATAGCGTTAGACTCTGTAACTTAAAATACAATGTCTCAAAAATTGGCTAGAAAGTAGGCTTTGTCGTGCCATAAGCTTAATACAAAAATAATAAAATAAAAAAAATACTTGAATTACAAATACACACCAAAACCAAAACCCAAAAAACACAAATTCAAACCAAATAGAGATCTAATCCCCAAAAAGGAACTTTAAAGTTGCACAATCAACACATTACATGCACTCGAGACTCAAAACTGTGTAAAGAACAACAGACAATCCTCCGTAATACAATTTCCATGGGAATGGACAGACAGCATAAAGAATATTGTCAAATAGTACGCCACTCTAACGCAGTAATATCCGATGAGTAAACGACGGACGGACAAACTTACAATGCTATCCGGATA
>JAKRZM010001144.1:258505-346134 GCA_036379175.1 Heliconius cydno galanthus | reverse complement strand
CACCCTCGTATCTGCATTTGTATTGTTATGACTGGTGCATCGTTCGTATATATACGAATATTTTTGTCACTATTAATTAGAGTAGAACCTTTGTTTTTATTTCTTTGTGCAAACATATTTGTTTATTGTACTTTAACATTCGTAAACTATATTGTATTAGGAATAAAATATAGTTCACAAATATTAAACACTTTTTGTATAAAAAAATATAAATAAATAATTAATATGAATTTATCTCGAAGTAGAAATGACAGTAGCGGTATTTCCCGATTGCTTCTATTTTAAACATATTTTTTTTAATATGCATTTTAGTAGTAATTTGCGAATTTGCGTACATATTATCGACATCGCACATTTAATCAAAATTAGTGAACCACCTCTTGTCAGCTCGTGACTGTCACCGGTGTTATGACGTAGCCGGGCCATATTTTATCAGCTGGAAGCAGGCCGCCCGGCCGGTCAGCTTCCACGCAGGTTACATGCTCATGAATTATGTATGTCAGTGTTGCCAGCAATCGAGTTGTCCACAACATTAAGTTAATCCGTGATTGTATCAAATTAAACTGCTTTAATAGCGACATAATACTGGACTCCGCGATGGCTTATTCCAGTTTTCCATTTATTATTCCAATATTATTATTTTTATTTTATAACTTTGGCGTCAATTTATGGGTGACAGCCTGGCGCAGATAGGATTGTCTGACTAAGGAGTGATAATAAGTTTGAATCCCACTTAAGAAAACGTTAAAATATTTTAACGTCGCTATGATATGATAAAATACGTATATAATAATAATAGTTATTTCTCTACTTCTGCTTGCTAAAACGATAGTTGCGACGGTACAAAAAATACATTTTACTCATAAAATATTTTTTTTCTTCCTTTTTGAAGTGCATCTTATTATTAGCTTCATTAAGAAGACAAACATTTCAATTAGTCGTAATAAAAAAGGTTTGTTGTATATTGTTAATTACAATAAATAAAGAATAACAGAAAATAAAGTAGTACGAAGATTAATATTAAACTACTTAGTATTAAAATATTTAATAAGGCCAGACGTGGGGCAGGGGCACAAACGCGACTTGTTTTGGGTTCGATCCCCACTCGAAGAAATGAGGAAAACAATTTGTTTAAAATGTATATTTTCATTTNAACTTATTAAAATATTTAATATCGTCGTTCAGTAATATAAATAGAATAATTTAAGGTTAAATATATTTTCTTTTTCCAGTATAAAAACCGTAGAAAAATCTTTTATTTTCTTAGAAATGTTAGTATCAAAAGCAAAGGTTTGAAAGGGAGCTATTTTTGTACGCTCAACTGTAAACATCGGGTTTCTCGTAAACGCTACGTAGCAGAACTGTGGCCGCGTAGCAGCTGCTACGACCAGTCTAAAGTGAAAACAATACTTCACTTATCATTCATTCTACCATTGTTTAGAAGTTTCTTTAAATATCAATAAAATATTTAAATAAAATATTCATATTTGAAAACATAATAGCCATACGAGGATTTAAACTGTATATTAAAATGCCTAAAATTCACAAATTTGTATTAAAAAGTGTAGCACTTCAAACAAACCAATCTTCTATCTATAGAATATATATGAACACACACTACACGTATGTCTGTCGTGTATGCATGCGCTAAGTACATGCGTTTGCGGTCGATCTAACCACAATTTATGTACTATACCGTTACATAATCAAGGAGGGTCAACTAGACCACCTGCGGTCAAGCTACAAGTGGTTCTTTAATAGACTTTATGTTCTTGAATTGTGTTAATATAATACATTTATATGGCTTAATGTATGTAGCTTCATGTTTCAGTATAAGGCGAAGACAAACAAGTTTTTGCATTTCTTCGCTTCTTTTTTTCAGCTTTACACTGTATTTCGCACAAGCAGAGTCGGCAAAGGGAATCTGTGAACCTAGTGTTAAGACACTCCAACATACCTAATTTCTTAATCCTGAAAATTGAATCCAGAATTCAAGCATAGCGTATTGACTAGAGGAACTCAACGCTGTGCTTTGCCTCGTTACTAGAGCGAAGAAATAAATATATTAAATATTTCATTTTCTCGAGTAGGAATTAGCCAACGACCGTCTCGCTTACAATCAAACGCTGCGCCGCTGGCGCACGACTCTATAAAATTTAATTTAAATGGAAATATGTGTATATTGTTATATTTAATTTGTATTCTAAATAGGTATTGAAAATCAGTTATACTAACCTTTTTGAAGTTATACTAAAACGTAGTCCGCAATCAGCCGTCTAATTACCGTCGTAAAATGTAACTGCTAGGACCGAAAGCCACATTTTGCCTATCGATTTTATAAAGCCGATGTAGTTATTGGAATTGTACATATTTAACGTTTAGGGGATGTTTTTAATATCGGTATTTATTATTTTGTGAATAGTTTTATTTTTTTTTTATACATTAACGCTGTAGGCGGAGGGGAACCTGGGAACTTAATGTTAAAACACTCTGTTATCGTTAAGACACTTCTGTTCCTCACTTTCTGAAGAATTCTTGAAGCATTGCGTGTTAAGTTGCTGAACTCAACGCCGTGCTTTGCCTCTACTCCAGAGCGAAGAAATGGAAATATAAACGTAAATAAATATTTCACTTTTCTCGAGTGGGGATTGAACCCACAACCGTCGCGTTACAGTCGCACCCTTGTACCGCTGCGTCATGACGGCCTCTAATTTTATAACAATATAAACATAAAGTATAATTTCGATTTTCCCATTAGCATTATTACCTTCCTTACATGTACAAGTGTGGTAAAACATGTAAACTAAATTGTTTACTTTTCAGCTAACTTTGTTTTCAGACCACTTCCTCTTATCGATGCTTCGGCTTTTCTTTTTAGTTTTTCCTACTGTATCAAGCCCAATGTTCTTTTCGTGTGTTCAACTGCATTTTAATCAATCGAATGAAGTTTTTCGTGTAAATAATGTCGATTAAGCTTTTTAATATTAATATTGTTATATTATTTATCATAGTAAATATGTTGGTACCGATTAAAAGTACTAGTTCTTGTTTTTTACTTTTTTCAAGTATTTATTTATTTACTTTAAATGTATAGCTGTAATTATACAATTTTGTAGATAAAGTTAATAATACAAATTTACTTGTATTTTATATTCATTAATCATCCTAACATTTTTTGTATGAGTTGAATTTCTAAACTTCTGGTACAATATATAGTACAATGATAATGTTGATTTTGTTTTCAATTTTATTTAGTTTTAAAAGACAGAGTTTACTGATAAATAAATATATTTGCATTTTGCTCCATTTTCTATACATTTTTCCATTTATTTAAACATTGCGTGTCGGAGCGTACTTTATTCTATCAAACACGGGTAAATAAAAATAATGAAAAATTATTAACCGTTCTTCCCTGAGGTGACTTCATAAAAATATTTATTACATTTTAGTTCAATTTATTTATTAAACATTATTGTTCAATGAATAGATATTTTTTAATGAAACGATGATTTATGTATTTATTAACTTTAGAGGCTGTTACGACCATGTCAATATATTGCATTAGCAAGACAAATCTATGTTGACTTTATTATCCCAGATTTTAGGCAGCCAAATAATATTTTTACACATTGTGAATTTAAATGAGAGAGAGAGAGAGAGAGAGACGTTAAATATTTTTAAAATAATATATTATTTCCCTTATTGCTTCCGAGGGACACCAACTAGGCGGGCCACACGTGGTCTCATGAATAATGTACGGTCATTGTAGCCAGTGTTCACTCTCGTCACCGGCAACATTGAGTTAGTATGTGTCCGTATAGAATTAAACACTGTGATGTAAATTGGGTGACTCTACATGTAAACCTTTTGATTTTTGCGTCGGGTAAAATGTTTCTTACAAATATAGTAAAATATTTTTAAATAATATCATCCATTTTTAATTCTTGGATTCGTGGTGCAACTCACACGAATTTTTATTAAATTATTTTCCGCCGCTAGCAGGCAATATCTCCAAGTAGAGTTTAAAATGACGACGAGAGTTTCTTCACACTCGTTTAGATACATTGTTACAGCCGCACTTTACTTCATTCACTTTGCTACTTTGCTGGTATCAGAGCGAGAAAATGAAGATGGTAAATATTTCATTTCCACGAGTGGAGATTGAACCTACATCCTGTCGTGTTTACAGGCACACGCTTATGCCCCTACGCTACGCCACGATTGGCCTCCTTAAAAAACTTTATTTGGTCTGTACCGTTTTCTATTGTTACACTTTATAAGTACATTCTTTTGTGTATATGATGAAAGTACTACAGCGAACCTGGAGCCACTAGCAGCTGCTACGAGGTACTGTAGAGAACGAAAACAATGGCTACGAATAGTTAGCTGCTTGAAATTCCATTGTTATTCTGTTATTAACTAACTAGTTATTGCCCTCTAGCTTAACGTAACTGAAATGAGAGGAACAGATTCATTTGAAAATCAATTAAATAAATTGAAGCCTGTCGTCGTGCACACAAGTGTGTGACTGTAAGCAACAGGGTATAGGTTCGATTCCTACTCGAGAAAACGAAATAATTAATATTTTATTTTTTCGTTCTGGTATCGAGGCAAAGCGCGGCATTGAGTTCCGCCACTCAACATGCAATTCCTCAAGAAATAGGCGGAAAATAGAGAGCGGAGAGTTCACGCTAGGCTCTTTCAGCCTACTCTGCTACAGGTGAGATTAAATAAACTATATTTACTGGCTTATGTTATAGCGAATATTTTATTAAAATAAGCAATAACAGGAATTCTTTAATGAAAAATTCTACCTTTCAAACTAAAATTCAAGCATTCTCCAAGGCCTCGCAATTAGCTTTTATAGGCAGTAAATAGACATTCATTCGCACGCAAACTTAAAAAAAATACATAATTTTTTACAAAGTACTCTTGATAATATATTCTAAACGAAATTTTATATACTCTTGTATTAAAGTATATAGAATTTTACTCTTTTGTGCAAACATTTTGAAATATTTAGTTGTATTCATTGTGTCGATCCCGATCTCATAACTTTTATTGTAAAAGATATTTATTTGTATAATAAAGTAACAATTGATCAAATGAATATGTACTCATATGAATTGAGAGCTCAAATTTCAATTCAATGATAAACTCAACATTTCGACTACATACTGTGTTATTTTCATTGTTTTCAGCTTTTTTATATAAATACATTAGCATTTAAATACTACTACCATTTAAAAATGGTCGATTGTATAATCACTTTATTTAAGTAAACAAGTAACCAAGCAACTCCACGCGTTATTCTGGCTATAGCAGTATATAGGAAGGAAGGAATGGAACAGAAAGGAACTAATGTTAAGTCACTCAATTTCCCACTTTTCGCAAAATTTTCGAGACATTGCATATTGGGTGGCTCTTGACACACAACAGCCTTGTTGAATACAACGAAATAAAAACTACTTCGAAATAAAAGTTTGATTCACATAAAACAATTTTTTTTATTCTTCAAAATTTATTTCTGAAAATTGAGAAGAATCATTTAGTATAGTGTGTTCTGCGATTCAGCGTACGACAGCACAGCGGTGAACTGTGTCCGTACGTGACGTCACGCCCCCCATTACACGCGGGCCCGTGTTGTACGCCGCGCGCCGCACGCCGCGCGCTACTTGCTATTCGTATGTGTATTCCACCACATTTCACCCCGACGCCGGCTGCTTTAAGAATCTTGAACTTTGCTGTATCTTTTCCTTTCTCAATTCACGTAATAATACGTTTAGAATACAACTATATTTATGAATTTCCTTCACAAGTTCAGTTTCATATTTTCGTTGAGAGTTTCTGTCGTGTTATCTGATGTGGAAACTACGTAAATGCACCGCTTACTGTAAGTGTTTAATGTATGAAAACATCCCAATTCGGCGCTGCGCCTCACAATGCATAGACTGTCTAAACAAGTAAACAAAATAGTTCACTCCTCAGTTGGCTTTGCTTTAAAACAGCTTTCTGTAATCACTTATTTCCTTTTGACGTTTTCATGTATTGTATTTTTGGTATTTATACAATTTAATGAAACGATTTAAAAAAAAACAAAGTTCTAATTTTCTAGCTACGGATGCTTAAAGATTTTTCAACTAAGTATTTATTTATTTACTCTAAATTTTTAATTGGAGAAGAAACCAAAAGGAATCAAAGCTCTAGTTCTATTGTTTTCTGACTAAAGGTAATTAGAGATTTTTTAACTATTTACTAATTTATTAGAAACTTTTATTTGGAGAATATAGAGCAATAATTTTACATTTGATGACAAACTTAATTGTATAACTCCACCTTCTTCCTTTTGTGGCGTTTCCATATATTGAATTTTCGCTGTAACTAATGGTATTTATAGAATTTAAAAAGAAAAAGAATCTTAATTCTAATAATATCGATTAAACGGTTGTCGTATTTAACAGTTATGTTCTGAAAAATATCTATATGACGTTAATTTATTAACAAACCAACCATCTGTCCTTATATTACATTCTAGATCATGACAAAGGCAGTGTCAGAACGTACTCGTATACAGTAGTAATGTATCTTGGTTACATCAAAATTGTAGAGTATGTACCACTAGAAGTGAATCCAAGGACCGAGCCGAGCTACAATCCTGAAAGCACGTCCTTGCAATGCTTAGTACTTAGATCTCGTAACACTATTTACATATAAACGTTTGTCTGGTTTCAGTATATTCTTATGTTATAATAATATGAAATTAGAATATACATATATGAGTAGTAGCAAACAAATTAAATTTTTAATTCATTCTAAAGTCCAAGGCAAAATGAAATTCTGAAGGCAAGGTTGTGACTGTACCGCGTCGGTTGTGAGTTCGATCTCCACTCGAGACAATGAATTATTATTTATTAATATTTTCATTTCTTCACTCTTGCAAAAAGCAAAAGCTCGGTGTTGAGTTCCTCCACTCACCACACAATCCTCAAAAAAATCGATGGAAAGTGAGGAACGGAGTGTTTTAACACTAGTACTGTAAGCGGAATACAGCGTGAAACTGATAAAAAAAATCCTACACCATTTCTCTCATCTGAATGCCGCTTTTTAAGAAGGGTAAAAACCGAAGGTAGTGTTACTTACATTAATTTATTTAAAAGTAAAATGAACTTTTAGCGACACTCTTAGCAGGAAATTAAACTGGCAAAATTAATGTTTAGTCGGCAGCGGGTAGGTAACTGGATAGCGTTTATATTATTTATGCTCTATGAAGACTTACAAGATATTTTCATATTTTTTTCATCACTTTAGCCTGTTATTGCTAGTTAGTGCTAGCTAGTGTTTATATTTTGTTAGTTTGCAGCTCTTACGGTATATATTTGTAATATATTTTTTTATATTTTAAGTTATTTTTAAAGTATAATTCTATTCTTGAAATCAAAATCCTTAAAGAGAAATGCTTGTTTTAAATGTTATTCTCTATCATGTAACTTTTACACTGGTGTATTAAGAAACATAAAAATAATTAAAAAAACAATACTTTAATTAATTCTTCTTTATTGATTGTAATTTTAAACGTAAATTATTATTTACATAATTTCTGTACTTCCTTTGGTTTGCCTAAAAAGTGTTTTTTTATCTACTCAAAGTCACAATAAAATCTTTGACAAACTATTTTTAAGTTTGACAATCTTCACGCTTTTCCTGTGTCTGTAGCAACCGCGTAGCTCCAGGTGCTACGATTTTAAAAT
This sequence comes from Heliconius cydno galanthus, assembly GCA_036379175.1. Lineage (NCBI taxonomy): Eukaryota > Metazoa > Arthropoda > Insecta > Lepidoptera > Nymphalidae > Heliconius > Heliconius cydno. Next base: position 338,386 of record JAKRZM010001144.1, on the reverse strand, counting down.
ATAATATTAACAAGTTTTTTACTTTTTGATAAATTTCAAAAAACATTAATAAAACAAAAAACATATAACTCTCATTTTACTGGGAAGTCAAGCAGAATATATTTGTTACTAAATGTGTTCCTTCTGTTTCCATCTACGTAAAAAAATCGTAGACCTTACTTATGATGTAAACAAACTTAAGAACCATATATTATAAGTAATTTGACCTCAAAGTCGTATAAGTAAATAAATATTCCTATAAATGTAATTTGAACTTTATAAATCGTGTTTATTCAGACATGTCACAAACGTCATACACGACGAAACGACATCTCGAAATATATCGGTATTAGAGCAATAAATTAAATGGAATATACCTATTTTTATGAAATAAATTGAATAAAAAATAAAATATCAACTTAAGTATATATTTATTAGTTATATATGTACATATCAAATCCTGTGATCTGTGTGAACGTATTGTAGTATAGAACTGGACAACGGGTAGTTGGCAGAGGAGCGGCACTCGCTAGTTCGTAATTACTTTTTACTTTTAGTAATTAGTCGACCTTTTTAGGACATCAGGCTTTAGTTAATTACTCATAAATTCTTTGTTCATAGTTTAAATATAACTGACTTTAAAAGTACTATGTAACCTACGTATTTATTTGTATGAGAACCTTTTTGTCGTAAATTAACTTATACGGAAATAGTAATGTACAATATAGTGTTTATTTATTACCTGGCACCTACCAGGCTAATCTTACACAAAATTTAAGAATATATGGAAATAATAAGCAAAAACAATTTATGCTCTATTTCATTATAAAAATCAAAGTCAAAGTAAAATTAAAGTATCCATCTATGTGAGATGAAGATTACCATTCGCAGTAGACAATTAGCAGTGCATTATATCTATAAATTATTAATTACTACAGACTTTGAGGCAAGTCATGGCGCAGGAGCACATATGTACTTGTGACTGTAACAGCGTCAGGTAGTGGGTTCAATTCCCACTCGCGTAGATAAAATATTTAATTTTTTTTTTATTCTCTCTGGAGTCGAGGCAAAACGCGGCGTTGAGTTCCATCACTCAACGCGCAATGCTTCCAGAATTCAGCGGAAAGTGGGGAGCGGATTGTCTTTACTCTTAACACCTTCGGTCCTTCTGCCTACCGTGCAGCGTATAACTAAAACAATACAGCATGAGATACCAAAAGAAAAACAGTATGACATAAAATATGTCATATTTAATCTTCTAGTGTATTAGTAAACTAGTCAACAAACAAACATAAATATCGTATGATAGATATTTTAGTCAGTGCCATATAATCAGAAGTACGAGCCATTTGTAACCTTTAGCTGTAAGAGGATTATCGGCGTAAGCCACCTCTAAACATTGTTCATTTAATGCCTTTTGTACTGTAGTTACTGCTTTTCTGTTGTTTATGTTTCAGCATCCGTTGCAATTTTATACAAGTACGTAATGTTATATGTACGTAATGTTTTTGGTAGTTATTTACATTTTAAGCACTCTTTAAAACATTTTTGTGTATACATGTGTAAAAAAAATTATCAAGAATACTTTGGAAATTTGTAATTAAATTTTATTTTAATTTAATCGAAATATTTCAAGAATTATCTATTCAATAAATATAGGTCCACTAGCTTAAACAAAATAACGTCCCAGTATCAGTCAGTGAACTAAACTACTTAAATATTTATTTAGTAGATACTCCACTTAATATTTAGAATACCTTACGTCCTAACGTCCCAGAAAAGAGCTCCCATGGGAAATTTGCTCAAAACTAGTGCCTTTTCTTCATATGACATGATTAACATGATTTAATTTTTATGTATTATAAATTCAACTTCTAAAATCCACTAGTTTTGACGTGACTAGACTCGTTTTATTTGTTCTATAAAAATATAAAATAGTAAATGTCGCTTGAAGTGTATGATTAATATCTTTTATTTAGTATATTCTTATTTTTCTTTTTATTATCATTACTAATATCACCGATGCCTGCAACTCGCATTCTGATGATGCAATTAGCACTGCATTATTTGCGTGTAAGAGGCAAATTACTTACTTTGAGGTCACCTACTTTCACTCCCTTATCACTTTCACTCCTTGGAGACACTTATCGATATGTATATTGAACAGTTTCTATATTTATATACGTACTTAAAAGATTAAGCAAGCTCTCCACTCGTATATGCAGCACCTTAAAATATAGTACCTACCTAATGGGAAGTAAAATATGTGCCATATAGATGTTACTATTAATTTGATATTTATATGCTTAATATGTTAAATTTGTCAATTTCATTGATATTGATTTATACAAAAACGACCATATTATAGTCAAATATGGCTTGGCTTTATACTTGGATTATCATATACTCTATACGACCATCATATATGATAAAAATGTCGATGTAAGATAATGTTTAAAAAAAAAAAAAAATTATATTGTAACTATTAACTATGGACCACTGATATTCTGGACGTCATTACACTTTTTTTTAAGACGCAATAACTTCTATATAATATATTTATGTATGTATGAGGCGCATTATGGGTTTTGATTTGCATTGATGTAGTCGGATTGTAATAGTGAATACGGATACTTGTTAAAGTAACTTTATCATATTCACACATAAATCGATTAATAATAGTAAAAAACACAATTTGTTATTTTTGCTACTATTATAATAATTCGTCTATATTTATACAATTAAAAGTAGACTTAGCAATGTCCCATTCACGTGCATACAGAATTTATCAATTGAATTCATTCAAAAAGTCGAGTTAAGTGTTTTTCAATACAAATTCAATTAAAACATCCCGGCTCGGCGGCTTGCTTCACAATTTGAGGACCGTCCAAACATGTAAACAAAATTCAGTTTACTTTTCAGTTAACTTTGCTTTTCGACCGCTTCCTTCCTTTTTCCACTTTTATTTTTTGCCCTCACTTGATTTGTCCGCCGCCAGACGCCGTATTGTCTAAGTATACCTATTAATCACTGTAATGAAATGCTCCGCAAACTTTATAACGAATACCAATTTACTTCGCATCTTGGTGAGATATTGTTATTTATAGTTGCATCTTACTGTGTTGAGGGCGGCACCTATATATTAAAATTATAACGTTCTCTGAGGGAACTTTTAATATATATTTTATATTTGTATTTTATAGTAGGTATGATTAAACGAAAGTGGGGAACGGAGTGTTTTAACACTAGGTTCCGTCTACCTACCCTGCTGTGTGAGGTATACAGCATGAAGCTGATTTTTTTTAGTATGATTAAACATAAGATTAAGAACCATAATAGTTCAGGTAAACTATAGCAAATAATAAAATATCGCCTTATCAAAGGTTGTTTAACCTGAAGATGTCTGTCATATAAAAATAATATTGATATTATAATATATACTATTGATATTATATATAGCTTAGACATATAAATATATATTATTTGTTATTTGTAAGATAGTGTCAGAAGACAACCAAAAAATGTCCGTAGTACAGTGTTCTCAAGAAGCAATCACAAAAAGGTACGGATGTGGCTGAGTGTTTAGTGTGGACTTGTGGAGGTTAGCATGTAATTAGTAGCGTAATTGGGTCGGGCCGTTCGCTAAGTTTTATGACGGCCAGGTCGAGTAGTTTGCCTTACATAGATAGATATTTGGAAAGATTTCTGTATCTTATAGTAAGTATAATTGATAAATATAAGGTAATATTACAATTTTCAATTAGTAGGTATATGTTTTAGGTGCAAGATTATATTTGTTTCATCTGTCTCGTGGTCGTGGTCTATCAAGACCATTCATATATCAAGATCGCGTGGAGGTAACAAGTTGAAATTAATATCACACATTCAGGTCTATAGTCCCAGTAAGCACAAAAAACAAACTTTTAGGGCACTACCCGTGGACAGTTATGAAATTTAGCACGAAGTGAGAACTTACAATAAAAATAAAGGAAAAGATCCGAAAAGTGAAAAATAGACATTTCATAGAAAAAAAATACAAATTTATATTTGTAGTTGATTTAATACAAAATGAGAGCATATGCCCGGAAAATAAGTTTGTTACCTTTAATAAGTTATACTTCCCGTTGACCTACAGTCCCGAAATTGGTACAGAAGACTCGGTAGGCAATTTATGTTCTATATTAGGGGATATACAATTTCGTTTCAGATTTTACATTCTACAGCTGAAAGAAAATAATTTGGAAAAAGTAGCCATGTTAGAAAAGTTACAGTTGATTGCCATTCTCAAGTCGCAAATCACAAAAGGTGCGAGTGTAGTCGAGAGCTCAGTGCGAGGATTAGTATGCAATTAGTGACGTAATTGAGTCGGCCGACATTCGGAAAGCTTTACGAGTGCGTCGAGTAGGTGCTGCGTAGATGTTGCGGACGGTTTTAGAACTACGCGTTAATCTATTAGGAGACGGCTTAGTACTGGTGATTACATGTTCTTCATATAGGTAAGTGTGTAATGTGTGAACGTGTATATTTGATATTTTGATTCTCTTTTTAGGATTCCGCACCTCTTAAGGAAAAAAGGAATTCTTATAAAATCACTTTGTTGTCCATCTGTCCGTCTAGCTGTTAAGAGCCTTTATCTCAGAAATGCTTGGATTTTTTTAGCTTCACGATATATCCCGCACATAAAGTAGGTAGAGGGAATCTAGAACCATACTGTTAATCCGTTTCCATTAAGACACTACCGTTTCCTACTTACCGCCGAATTTTGGAGGCATTCCATGATGAGTGGCGGTACTCAACTCTTTCTAGCTTTTCTAGCTTTCTCTCGTTACCACAACGAGGAAATGAAAATATTTCAGTTCTTCGAATGGCAGTCGAAGCCACAGCTCACCGAGTGCCACAAATCGTAAATGTAGATCTCCGGGAAGTGCTCTATAGGTTTTGATTAGTACTCTAATCTTTTGATTGCGTTGACTTGGAAGTTTGACTTTATCTGTGCCTCAGACAGACAACAAACTAATCCTATAAGGGTTCCGTTTTAACTTTACAAAATACGGAACCCTAAAGACATAACGTTATAGTTTATGTTCTTTAAAATAAAATGTATAGGTATAACTCTTACAAAAAATATTATATTTCGAGCGTTTGATATTTTATTATGACACACATGATATGTCACTCATTACAGAATAGCACATTAATACCCCATTTAATGCGTCAATGTATGCTATTTGGGCTAACGAAGAATTACGGTATACAATGTGCTATTACTTGTTGAATATTTTTAAATATATTAATAAATAGATTTATATAAATAAATCGTTTTGATTCATTTATTATTTATATTAATACAGAAGAAAAAAAACATATACCTATTTCGTATCCTTAATAATTTTGAATACGCTAAAAATAATTGCACTGGCTATACAAATTATTTACATAAAAGACATGAAAAATATTTATTTTTTTATTATAACTTCATGAATAACACTATGAAAAAAGGGAAAAAATGTCAACTAGTAACTAATTACTCTAGAAAATTTTAAAGAAACGACGCTAGGCGTAGTGAATAAAGAAATGGTGTCAGTAGTTCAACGCTGTTGGATTGTTTATACAAAAATTCTTAACATTCAAAGTTGAAACGTTTAACATCTCTAATTTAAAGTTTTTGTGCGTCTATTTACGATTTGAATATAAGATTTATTAATGTTTCACGCCTTCACGAGATAAAAAGAATATGAAATATTCAATATGATCTCCATTTTTACGATACGCATGTACACTGTCTGCGCCAGTTTTTCACAAGCCCGTTATTAATATAGTCCATTGCGACGCATACAAGTTTAATTTGATTTCGGGACAGGAAACTCCGTGTTAAATATGTTTGCTTTCAAATTTTTACGTCTAAACTTCGTGAATGATGTCCGACAGCACTGCGGTCGCATTTGATGTATCCTCTCCTCATATTTTATCTGCTTCACTCGTGTACTCGTTTGTTGATCTCATTCTATTTTTCATTTTAATTAAAAACATGGCGTTCCATCAGAGCTTCTACCTCATCCGCGCTTGCTTCTAAAAGCTGGCTGTTACTTGTATGTCATGTATCTTTGAGTATTGCGACTTTTTTAAACGATACTATAATGTTCCTAAGTTTTAAATATAAATTTGTGAATCTTTTGTATTGATACTAGAAGTTTTGAAATAAATCAATTTCTTTATGTATTACTATTTAACGAAATGTGTAACACATTATAGAATAAATGAAATACATGTAATTTATAAAGCAATTATTTATATATAAGTACATTGCGTTATCACCTACAATCATACAAACTTTATAAGTACGTGCGTGGTAATCGTTATTGTAGCGTACATTTGCGAACAATGAGCGCGAATTATTATCTTAACCAACATTTTCACCGATTGAAAATCATTGTACTACTACAGGTACATACAGTACGCATTACAGGTACAGTACTACAGGTGTAACCCGCCATCGCTGCGATCGAAGTGAATTGCGGTTAGACAACATGAACATTAAATTTTGAATGAGACGTAAATGTTGCTTGATGGTTGTGATATTATTAATTTAGGTTACCGGGTATGGTTACATGTTCTTAATAGTGATTGATGTTAACTTATTTTAGCAAATATATTTTCAAAGTCAAGTGCAAGTCGGACTCGCCCGCTGTGGGTTCCGTACTAATCTCAGGGTTGTAGTAGACCACCATTAATTCCTTTACTCTCAACACTCAATGCCCCCAGAATTAGGCGGAAAATGGGGAACGGAGTGTCTTAACACTGGGTTCCTTCTGCCTACCCTGCTGTGTGCGGAATACAGCTTGAAACGAAAAAAAAATAACAAAGTGGAAATTAACCTAATAATCATAAAATATTTAATAAACAATACCTTACAACAAAAAGATTAAAGAAACACTCGTTTTCATTTATATGAAATACAAATATATATGTATTTCGATATCACTCGGCCTTTGCTGCTACTATCATTCGCTTTATAAATCTGAAAATATTTTCCTAACAGAGTTTTCAGATACAATTTTTCCTAGAATAATATATCGCGGTAAGTACATCGTCTTTGATGTGGGCTCAATTTGTGGAACATCTGGAATACGTCTGTCACATGTCGAAGCGTCCAAAGTCATATACGATTTAGTTGGATCGACGTTCTATTTGCGGTCTTCGTATTATATTTTAGCTGTGTAAATAATCCAGGTCATGATATAAAGTATTCTTTCGTATGTATTCTATTTTTAGTAAAAGTGTATGTGTTTTTCGTGTTGTTTTTCTCATTTTATTTACTTTTGTGGTTTCTTGTTGACTTTTATTTTTTACTAATATTTTATAATTAAACAAGGTTAGTGTTTAAAATACATTTTCAATCCAATTTCAGTGTGATCCTTGTTTTTTTTAGTTTGCTTTTTATATATACCTAATATAATGTAGAGTAATTTAATATAGACGTAGTAAAATTGTTCATAATCTCTAGAAAATCGTTATCCAAACAAGTTGTTTAAAACTAAACAAGCGAGTTGAACCGGGCTTTGATTTGAAAGATAAGAAAACCACAACGAGAAGTTGGTTTGGGTTCTGTTTTTTAGCAAAGGCTATTCATGGTGGAGTTTTTGAATGCATAGAATTTTGAGAGCAAAAGATTTCAGACATTTCCCTTAAAAGCGGAACTTGGCTTTCTAATAAAATTTATAAAACATTGACAGAAGTCTGGTTGCTCATTCATCAATATTTTTTAAACTATAGTAAATATTTTTAGAGGAATAAATACTAGAGCAGACAAGAAATGGTTTTGGTTCCAGATCTAGTACATACCCTATATATGTGTATTTCCAATGTGACAAAGTGCGGCGTTATTTAAGACATCTAACACGCAACGGGCGGAAAGTGAAGAACGAACCAATTTGTCTCCAGGTTTTCTCATTATATTCCTTAGACGATTGTTCTTTTATATTGAAATTTCTTTGAATACTTTTTATTCATCTTCGTTTAAGATCATCAGAAAGACAGCATCATTCGCAGTCGCATCATGTTTTTACACATACGAGTACATATATGAATATAGATATGGTAGAAAACTTTAACAAAAATGAAATGAAAAATTAAGTATTCCAGATTTACTAATTAGGCCGTTCTGGATAAACTTTAATTAAAGTAGAATGTACGCACTGAGCCAGTTTTAACGAGTGGCCGAATAGAGTCTAGGCAATTTGCGGAGTAGACAAAGTCCTTTAAAGTTTGCTCTCAGGGGAGGCATAACAGTTCCTAGCGTGTCGTGGCACGCCTTTCATTGTTACTCTTTAAGCTTTCCCATTCACTGCTATATACATATAAAGAGTACGAACAGAACTCATTACTTAAGATGAAAAAATATTTTTTGTAGATATATCTACGTATAATATTTAAAAGCTTGGTATTTTTGTGTAATTTAGTAAATTGAGCTCTAGACAGTCGTATATTGTTGTAAGTTATACGTGAGCTGCAAACATTTGATCTGTTGCGGCACTCTCGTTAGAATTTCAGGTACTCGAGTGAAGTAAAAACCCTTGACATACTTTTTCTTTGAAAAGTTTCATACTTATGAATCCTTGATATTATTTCAGATTATATTTCAAGCTTTTAACCTTTAAAAATTGTGGTCTCCTTAAAATTATTTAGCGAAAAGTATTTAACATTGTTTAAATATTAAAAGACTTAAAATCAGAACATTTAATATATGGTACCATATCCTTTTAAAAAAAAACATAATCTAATATTTTATTTTAAAGCCTGTAATTTATATTAATAAAAATATAAACTAGACAAAACCCTTTTTCAACTCAACACAGCACGAAATCCTAAAATCTCAGACATAAAAGAAATTCAGTGAATATTTAATTAGTAGATGGTCTGAAACTGCGCTGTATAATGTCGCTCTAGCCGCGAACAGCACAAGTTTGGAGCTAATGTGATATTAATGTTACTTCACTAATTTGCTCGGGGCCTTAGAATGGGGTCACACTAGCTTCAAATTGTCTAAATAATTACAGAGACCGTAGTGACGCTTTACTTTACACTGGTTGGCGTGGATTGCCTCTAAGCTGGAGCAGATTGAATTTAAGAATTTATGTTTATGGGAACTACAGACTTAATATTGTGCAGAACTGCTAATAACAACTTTGAATATGAATAATACATCGTTCAGTAGGTCAGTTCGGTGTTAGGAGTGCAACTTCCATCGTCCTCAGATAAATTACAATAATTTAGGCAAATTATTATATCCTAAATTCCATAGATTATGTTTAAAACTTTTTAATATTAAAATGTTCATTTCCAATAAAGTATAATATACAGTTTAGATGTCAATATTCCCTCGTCCTTTTGTAGTTGTAGTTCTCGTCGCAGCATCTCGGCATGTCAGCTACAGTATCCGCCAGCTAATACTTACAAATTGATAATAACTTATTTCTATTTGTTTTCTTTTAGTTTAGCTGCCATATTTATTATTGAATTTTTAGTTTTATTTTATATAAATTATCCTTTTATCCTTTTTTTCATTTGTGACTATTATCTATTTACTCCTCTAACTAGTTCTCTCCACGTAGTATCACAATGCAGGAATATATATCTTGAAATCTATATAAAATATATTTTCTTCCCTGAATATTTAAGTTAGTTGCTTTATTTATGTTTGCACAATTCGGAATGATATATGACAGATAGGATTGTCTAGCGATTGAATAAACATTGATTTGAATCTAAATACAGAATACTCAAATCAAATATGCTTATGCTTGTGTTATATTCAGTATAGAATTCTATGGATTAAGAGGTACCAACAGACAAACTAAGTATTTTTTATCAATTTTTAAAATAAATATCTCTGATTATCTTTGTCCTATATAATTTATCCTTTTAATATTTTAAATCTTAATTAATATAAAAATTAATAAATAAAAAATGGAATTTAAAATTGTACATAATAAATTATTAGCTTAAGCTGAACACACCTGTACAAAATGAAGTAAAAGTCACGAGCGTAGTAACATTGTTATGAAAGTATAAAAGCTTCTAAGTAAAAACGAGAGATGAAAAAGTTTTCAATTCAAGTATTAAATTCAGCAAATATTTTGTTTCGCATATCCGTATATATTTATCCTAACTTAAACTGGATTCCAGCACAACACCGTATACGGTGCTTTTACTGTATTTTGCATAATATTCTGTGCCCTAAAGCACTAACTCTTACAAATTCAACAATAATATTACTCTCGGATACTGAATCGAGAGCTGAAGCTAAGAGCTGGTATTATTATAAAGTAACAAAAATATCATACATAAAAAATCTAATTTTGTAATTTTTTTATATGTTTTAGGATATTAGGTGAAGTAGAGAAGGATTAAATGAAAACAAAAAAAAAGTTAAACTTATAAAATGATAAAGAAACAAACAGGATTTGTCACATATGTTTTATTCCCAATCTTTGGACCCTATAATGCTTTAAAACTAATTATAACATAAATACAACACTGCCACAAACGAATTATTAGTAGAAATAAGAAAGATTTGATAGCGCTCACGCCCGTTTGACCGCCTTCCTTGTAAAACAAATTCTTTCGTTCAATATTACTATATCCAAAAACTCGTTTTACAAGACGACGTACGTATAAAGCAATAAATCTACAAAGCAGTTTTAAAAGCTCAACTGTAGATAATTATATCTAATTCAATTTATCCTAATCTATACATCTATATATTTTCACTAATGTCTCAATAACAAGGAATTGACAAAACAAACAACAAAGTTGAAATAGTTGGTTGCGACGTTCAAATAAAACGGTTGGTGTACTTTTCACAGCACTAACTACGACTCAAAGAATTTCTGTTTGGAGACTCGTTAGATGGTAAGTTCGAAGGGATGTCGGAATGAAAACTTCGATTGAGGATGAGCTCAAATTTATTTGAATTAACAATGACGTCTCCAATGCCACAATAGTCCATGAAGTAAGAAAAGAAATTAATGAACATCTATAAAAGTTGTAATAATGATAATTAAGCTAAATTTATCACTATTTTTACAATGTCATTATGTTTTTTTTTTATTTCTTAAACCACAATAACACTTTACCTTTGCTCTAAAAGCTTTAAATAATCCAAGTCACACAAATCTAACAATTAATTACTAACTATATACTTTGTATGGTTTAATTTGCTCGATATACAAATAAGATCTAGCGACGCGCTAGCCCTCGTCACCGTTAAAAAACAAGTTCATTTAATACTGAATAAGAAGCGAATCGCTAAAAATATTTTGGTAGTTAAGCCATATTAAACGTTAGCCTAAGTATAACAATAAAAAATAAATGTAATCTATTGCGGTAAGTTAAAATAAATTGCGCGACACTACTCGGGTACGAAAACAACACTTAGTATGTATTTGATACTCCGAACGATTGATTATATGTATCTCTTAGATTAGTATTTAATTATTTATTAAGGGGCACAGAATTGATATGTTTCCGATGCACGGTGTTTGTGTGTTACCGCTTCACTTAACCTAAGTTGCAAGGCGACGCTACACCCCCACTCTACCCTATCACGGGCCATGTCACGCGGCCGCTCCGTCGCCCATGTAAGTAACACCCAAGCGAAAATATTCACCAAGCGGAAGTTCCGACAACGAAAACTCGACAGATGCTCGTATAGCGTGACACGCGGCCGTTACACAAGTAGAAGAGGATACTGAATAAAGTCTCTATGAAACCGCATTAGTCTAATTACACATTAATATTACGATGATATGTATCGAGTAGTCCCGCAAATGACGTAGCCGTGTTCGTAGCCACTGGACGTCTCTTACCCGCTAGCTACTGTTGGACGGAATCGAGGCGGCGCCCGCGGCCCTCGCGCGATACCCTTGCCTTACCGACACTATTATTATTATGAAATTGTAAAATATACAATCGACTATGTGAAACTATAGAAACACAAGCTTTGTGGTGACTTTAATTAAATACATAACTATTATATAATCAAATTATTTTACATTTCTAATCCAAATAAAATCATTATACAATTTTGATTTGTAGATTGTTTATAAAAGATAATCACTAAAGGCACCACAAAGTCTTAAAAAAGTAACAAATACAGGTAAATTGTAAAGTTTTCGTTGTATTATCTGCGGCCGGGGACGTCAGGCGCCGAGGGTTGGGAGATCACTGCTACACTATTATACGATTACTTACATACGAATTAGCATTATATCGAATTAAATAAGTAAACATTGACTTATCTTAATATTAAAACCAGTGAAATACGATACTATAATAATAAGAGAAACCGAGTTCATTTTTTAGGACTGATATTACTGATAAATTAATAATAATTGATTTCAACGTATTTGCAGTACATTTTGTAATAGTTATTAGCTAAAAGATTTATCTAATTCTGGCGCCACGTATTGGTGATGATTTTATTAAAAATATTAATAATATGAAACAAATATTGCAAAATATTCTGGAAATTGTGAAGGATAAAACTGACATTTTTTAGTTTAAGTCATGCACTTTGACATACATAGGTTTGTACAGGAGCAAGTTGCAAACGAGTCGACATTTAAAAATGTTTTCACCAGTATGTGGGCCAGGAAACAATGTTTGGTACGGTCTGAGGTTAGTATTAAAAGTTATGTATATGTTTTATTCTTTGGTCTATAAGCGACGCTCGGTATATCATGTTCAAAGTAGAGTTTACTATAAATAACGTATAAAATTTTGCTAAGTCAAAAATTGACATACTTCTATTAAATATTGACTAAGAGACTTTCATAAGAATTCACATGCGGATATTCCGGTATTTTACAACAACAATCGTATGAAAACTCCCTAGATATCGCGTCAAGATTTCAACCCAACAAATATCCGAAACCTTAATATAATAGCCTAAGCAGGGATTATTTTTTTTTTAGTTTTTTTCTATAATTTTTACATGTTTACATCAGCAGAATACAACTCTAGATACTTATAATATAAACATTAAGAATCATTTTTGGTTTATTGCTATATCGCAGCGAGGTGTCACTTAGGTCACCGCGCCCTCGCGCATGGGTAACTAAGCGTCGTCCTGTTTGCGACAGACAACTAGCTAAAAATAAAAAATATATTAATCTTCCATTTGATTAAACTAACACAATAAATTTAACATTACACTGTTTCATTATTATGTACGAATAACATTTCAATTAACAGTAATGTAAGTATGCTGATCCTCTACAATAAATACCCTTATCTAGATTTTACATATATGTAATATTCACCTAAAGATTACACAATTAAAGTAACTACTAAATTTTAAATTAGTACTTTACCAAAAAGCTCGTCGAAGCATGCGTATAGAATAATTGTCACTATCCAGCACGGCGTCCTCCGCCATTTAAACACTAATAATTATTAATATAATGATTACATATAATAATATTTAGTTAATAATAACTCTCATAAGGCCAAGGCTAAATTCTCGCAACAAGACAGAACCGTGCTCGATTCTGTCGCATCGTATACACGCGTGCCGTACAGTCCACAAGGTCCTAAAAATTTATTTAAAACAAAGAAAAACGTAAAAAGTGATGTGATAAAGAATACACGCGGATCTAGGAAAAGATTTCCGCAAGGCACGAGAGACATTAGGGTGCGGACAGACCCGTGGCGCGAGCGAGTATGCGGCACACGATGCGAGCGAGCCGGAGCCGGCGGCGTATTGCACTCGCTGTATTGCGGAACCGAGGGCGGCCCCTATATAATATTATTTATACAATTATTGCAAATATCCATATACATACAGATAGAAAGGATCGCAAGACCGACGCTAGTGTGCCAGCGCTTTAACGAGTGATTGAACATTATAAAAATTACTAAAAAAGCATTAGGTAAATATAATTTGAGATAGTCGTGAAAATTCATTTAAATATACTAACATCATCGAGACTAAAACAAAATCGATTCGATTATTACATACAACTTCATTTAAAATCATTCAACTTGAAATATTTATCAACAAAACGTAATCTTTCTATGAAGGGCACCTTTGGTTTTTAGCTTATTCGAATGAGATATATCCTAAAGTGTTTTAATTTCTGTCATTACACTATATCGATAACAAGTCCCCAGTTGTTCACATCGGCCCCGTAGAAACAATGTACGAACTGTTCATACAATAAGTTACTTGTAAATAAATCTTATATTACAATTAAAAATCAATTAAATAAACGCCATATACAATAAAAGTAATAATAATCCATCGAGAACGATAAACAATAAGTGGAATGTTAATAATAAAAATAATTACATACAAATATATTTTAACTCTAAATTTGGTATCAACAAAAAATACACCACACCCCAGACGCTAGGATATTGGGAGAACATAAATATGCAGGAGATGGGAGCTCTTACTAAATTGACGTAAATTGGTTAGTCTTGATCCGTTAGCCGTGTAGAGAGTACGCGTCGTAGCAAACAGCCCCCTCCCTCGCTGGTGTGGCGGTGCCGATGCGTCGTCGAGGATCAAGATTGCGCGTCCCTCAGTTAGCTGGTTGTCAAGTGCCGAGTGCCACGAACGAACTAATGCTGTTCGCCCTCTTCTCCGCCTTTGGCTCCCTGTTAACCGCGCGCATAAATTAGTCGTGTAGGGTGTGTTTCACTTACTCTACAAGTATTATAGGGATGACGCACCGTCGCCACTGCCTTGTACTAATGGCGTATGAATATTTAAACAAGTGAATAAGCAATATTTTAGGGCATGTGGGGCTGTTTTTTATAATATACATTTCAAATAATTTAATAGAATTATATTTGAAAGTTTGTCATCCCTATTCAATATCAATTGTTCATTAACTATTAGAACTACTAGTATAGTGCGAGGTGCAAGATGATAACGCAATTATGTTAGAGCCCATACGGTTGAAAATTTATGGCTCACTAAAATCATTGTTTCGACCATAAAACATGACGTATGGCTTCTAAATTGACTGAAAGATACTACACGGTTCCAACAAAGAGCGGTTTGATGATCATTGGCCATCGTAAAATATATATCTGTTTGTAAGTATTAAAACTGGGTTTAAATAGTCACTTAACTTTGATTTTAATGTTAACTTTATGATCTTTTCAAGATAATAGATCAAAATTGAATAGGAAAAAGGAGCCGTGTGGTATCGTGTTAGAGAAGTGCGCGTGCATACTTCATGTGCGAGTATCCAGCCGTTGTGTGCCAATTTATGCCTGGCGTACTCGAGGTGGATGGCGCCCTCCGAGCTGAGGAGCAGGGCGCCCTGCAGGCGGGCCAGGGCCGCGGCGGCGTCTCCCGAGGACACGAAGTCCACGAAGGCGACCGGGCCCGCGCCGCCGCCGCCCGTCAGCAGGCGCAGCCGCGAGAACCCCGGGCAGCTGTTACCATTACACTCAGATATGCCCGCACTCGTACCCCACACCCATGCCTCGTGTCTCACATGACTCGGACTCTAACTAATAGTGATGTTTGCGATTCAACTCTCTATTAAGCTGTCTCGTCTAAACGTTTACATATAAATGCGTCAACTGATCTCGAATAGAAGCGATAAATAAAATTTAGTGTAAATTTTTGTTTTCTAATTTGTTTGGCGTGTGTGATAGATTATTCTGTAGTTCTCTGCCTTATGAATACCGTAAATAAACTTGAAGTGCAACAGACAGTTCATACATTTATGTGGTGTTTGTGCTAATAGCATACGACTAGTGTGTTAAGTGTACATAGTTCGACCGTCATGCTTGAAGTGGTACGGGTGCAGGCTCGAGTCTCATACAAACTGAAATATTCATATTTCAATTGGTGTGAGATGTATTAGAACAAGTAATACCCAACAATGGAGTTTGTGATATTTGGTGCGACATGCACTGTAGATAATACACATTTATTATTCTAGTTAATATTATTAAGATACAAGTTTCAGTACTATTGAACTGAATACTTTAGTATTCTTTGCGACCATGCAGACACTTAATGACGATTTGGTTCGACTGGAAATATTCAGTTTAGATATTTTATAATATTTTTAGCTAAAAAGTTAACTCTGTAAAGAACATCATATTACACAAAAGTTTTATAATGAGGTTCAGAAGTTATTTTAATAATTATCAAATAAGAAATTTTAAACCTGAAAATTGATAAAATCTACTTTTCTTTCGGTTTAATATTAACGAAACAAAATAAAAAAATACAAACATGATCCAAAAAATTTTCCAGTCGAATCCACAAAAAGCAAATATAACGTACCTGCTGAATATCTCTTTAAGTTCATGTTCCGATACAAATTGTCCGAGATTCGCCACGAAGAGCGTGGAGCATGGCGGGTGAGGGTGCGCGGCGTGCGCGGGGTGCGTGGGCGCGGGCGCGTGTGCAGGCACAGCTGCACCCGGAGAGCCCAGCGCCGGCGCCGGCAGCACGCACGCGCCTAGCGTCAACGGGGTCTACGGACACGAAACATACCACCAATTAGTATGTGTATTGGGTATTGCATATTTTATGTGAAAATAGAAAGTGGAAGGCAAAACCTGGTGGTTACGTCATGTTTGAAGCATATCATCATCTTCATATAGTTACGTTTTAAGACTACTTATACTAACCTCTATAAACTACGTCATATGCAAAGATTACAACTTACGTGGTGTGGCCTATCGGCGGCAGCTAGTCAAAGGTAAGAACGCACGGGCGCCATCTGTGGATGGATGGCGGGGTGAACGAGCCCGTGCGACAAAGCTGGCAGTTCCCCTCCGTAGGCTAATGGGTGATGCCACAGCTCGGCGCCTCCTCCAGGGAAGAAGGGGCTGGCTAAGTCTGGATAATCAACGCAAGAGTCAGACAAATACCACCCTAAGAGAAATAAAATAATATTGTGTACAAAAAATATTAATCTGCCAAAGAGGGAGCTAACATATTTACAATGTACAAGACAATGTTTTCACGCGTCGACATCGTCAATTTGTCTCACATACGGTTATCATATTATTATGATAATGATGCAGTGTCATGAAAACATGTGTCGAGGAAGTGTTTGAGAACACGACAGTTCAGTTCATAGGTAATAGCTTCGCGGCGCTACGAGCGGCCTTGCGTGGTACGTGTAAGCGATTACAGATACTTGCCCAACTTGCGTTTGCTCGACACGCCATCACTCACTTTTAGATCAACTAACAAGCAAAATATAATAGGTATATGAAATCTGTGTGTTGTGATTATTCTTTTGTTGGATAGTGTAACGATTAGAAAACTACATGGCAACGATACCTCACCTACTATATAAATATTGGTAAAATGGAGTAAAAGTTAATTCACATTCTGTAAATAGGGGCGAAAATATACATATCTTAGATGAGATATAGTTTCTAAATAATATAAAGTCCGGAGAAGACGATCGAGCGAGCGCCGGGTGGTGTGTGCGTCGGCGGTACTTACGTCCAGTGAGTGGGTGCATCAATGCGGGGTGTGCAGCTGGCGCGGCTGTGGCAACGGCCGGCTTCGGCTTGCTGACCTTCGTGTTGCTTTTAGCGAACTCCAGCCGAATCGTTTGCGGCATATCGGGGTCGAACCGGACACCCTGCTGTGAACAGCCGCGAGCGGTGCGGCGCTCCGATATAATGACACCGGCCTGGCCGCGCCGCCACGGGACACACGCGGTCCTTCGTGGAGGCGACGTTGACGAAGCCTAACTCTTTGTTTATTTTAAAACTACTTAATTAAAATAACTAATTGAAATATATTTGTTTCGATTTTGCTATCTGGCTATAAACCGCGAAAGTTATTGTATATGACTTGGTTGAACGATTCAATACTGACATGAATAACTTTAAAATTTTTCACGGATCGGGTTTTATTTAGACACAATGGGAACCCCGCCTGCGCCTGCCAAAGTGCCGGAACACTGTGCTTGTGGTGTGACATCGAAATCTGTCAAATAGTGACATGCAGTTGTTTATATACACCGTAGCCAAATCGATTTCACTCCAATATCCGGGATTGAGAGCTTAGTGGCTCCGACTTGATGACCCGATATGTGCATGGGTTTAGCATAACTTACGATGCGGTTACTCGAGTCAGGAAAATGTTATTCCAAGTCTACAATGAGAGTATTAACTATAGTGCTTGTTGGCTGTGTTGAGGCATGTGATGAGAAGATTTAGTAACACCGTGCTTTGTACTCTTTTTTATTATTTACAAGTAGCGTTCTTACTTTCGTGTTCAACTATCTCGGCCTATTGCAAATATATTGTGATTGTCTTTTTAAATATTTATGTGTTTTTGAAAGCGTTTCAAGTTCATGGGACAGTATTTCAGCGTTTGCAGCAGAACTTGTCTTATAAATTAGTTTTAGTATAAATACAGAAATTAAATGTTAGTAGTGGTTTTATCCTAAAAATAACATTTTAATAAACTCTTAATATATTTAAATTAAAACTATTAACGAATAATTTGATATAATTAAATTACTTGGTTAACCTAAGCTATGATGATTTGCGTTAGTACTAACCTGAAGATCTTGTTTAGCCGCCTCAGCTCCAGCTCGAGTGTGAAATGTGACGAAACCGACCGGCTGCAATTAAAAATTCTTAGCTTCGTTAGTGTGCATGATTGAAATTAATTATTATTTCATAATAAAAAATTCAAAAATATTATGTACTTAACAAATATTACTAGTGCGTCGATAACAAATTACAAATACTGCATAATATTACAAATAAAATGACATTGAAATATACTTACCGATGCTGTTTTGCCATTTTTGCTGGTAACCTTTAAAAGTGAACCCTCGTATCCCTATAAAAATTTTAAAAAAATATATCAATCACTCTTTGTATACACAATGCATATCAACTCTTATTTCTGCAATTTCTTTGAATAAATGGAAACTAAACCAAAACAAAAGAACAGCTTCTTAAAAGTAGTAAACTAATATCCCTAATAGTATATTAGCTCAAAAACCAAGCACATCTAATTTCCCTAAATCCCTACGATCGTGACATCATAAATTGGGTTCGACGAAATTTAATTTGCCTATCGTAGTCGTACAATGGTGGCGCACTGCACCAGGTACCATTGAGAACACGAACACGCTTGTACCATCCGTACCAGTCGACAAACTAACAAAACCACCTATGTCCTATGGTAGATTGTATCGATTTTATACAGCTATCCAATATTTTACATAATACATGCTGATACGACTTTCATATCAAATATTTAGCGTTGCGTGACTGAGGGAGTGACGAGCGGTACCTATATAATATAGCGACTGACATTTTTTCTAATTTTGGTTATTCTATAGGTATGTTACAGTATTATTTTAAACGTATACTTACTTCATATGCTCGGAATAGCAAATAAAGTTCACGTGGCTTTGCATCCATCGGCAATCCACTGACGAACAATGTCCGCACCTGCAACAATTAAAAACAAAATAAGTTTAAGTTTGTTTTCTATTTAAAAATGAATTCACACTTTAGTTAATTTTTGAGCCCAGTCGTGGTGCAGATTGACTAGCCCGCGACTGCAAACGCAAAAGGTTGTGGGATCGGTTCCTATTCGAGCGAGCGTTCCTCTCGTAGCGAGGCTAAGCGCGGCGTAGCGTTCCGCCATTCAACACGCAATGCCTCCTGAAATCAGCGGAAAGTGAAAAACTGAAGTGTCACAATGGGAATAGAGTGTTCTATCTGTAGGTTCCCAGTTTCCTATGCGAATTCATCTTTGTGCAGGATAAAGCGTAAAACTAAAAAATATTATCTAGCAATAATAAAATAGCTATTTATACATTATACAAGATTCTGTAAAAGAAGAATATTGCGTTCCGTTTTCTATAAAAATATTCCATTTGAAATTAGCTACAAGTTTGTGTCGTTTATTTTTAAACAAAGGCAAGACATTTATCAGAAACCGACACAAAAGGGGCATATTTTCTTTTAGCGGTCTTTGTCGATTCTTTTGCCTTTGTAAACGTTTGAGCGTATTAATTCGGGGTCCATTTAATGAAATAAAACAGAACTGGTAGCAGATTGGCCGCGTGCGGGTAATGGAGATTAATCGCTGGTAACACGGACTACTGTCGCGGCCATCTTGTTGTGCATTTTATTTATGCGCCAGAGTCTTTTACGTTAAATTCTCAATAATTGCACGAGAAAAAAACTATTAATTATTCCTTTTGACATTTAAATTATTCAAAGATATATGTTTAGTCATCTTAGTATTAAATGACTACCTACCAGTATTTCATTAAGTATCGCATACACCTACATATACAACGCGATTAAATGAATATATTAGCGTTAATGGAAAGTTTTAAGTTATTCAATATTCTTTGCTTTTATAGCGGTTACCTTAAACATTGAGAGTTCCGCCATATTTTACCAAGAAAATTTAATTTAAACTTTTTATGATTTTCATGAGTTTCGCGACCGAGGGTGTCGGTGACCCTCACATATATTTTATCGCTTCCGTCCTCAGCCAGCACCAGAATGTCGGACCTTTATGTCGGCTATTTTCCGGTTGGACGCACGAGAATTCCCCGTATCGTCGATACGTGATATTTTTCCTGGACAATCTTTAATATTATATCTCAAGAATACTTAAGTGGCATCTTTTCTTTATATTATATATACACACATGTTTTTTATTACATTGTGTACGTATAAAGAAATGGTTATTTTCGTATAAATATTTTTAGAATCATTTTTGTAATGGAAAATTTATAAAAAAAATGTCTTTTATGCACAACGCATAATCAAAGTCATTCAAAAATAAAGTAGTATAAAAAGTCCTAAGTATGTTTTTTTTCTACATGTTTAAATCTATTAAATACAAATAAATAATTTCGTACAAGTAATTACTAATTTATAATTAGGTATAAGGTTTGAAGATATTTACGCATCTTCTGCAGTTTTTGGGTTCAAAAGCTTGTTTATATCAGCTCACTTAGACATGCTGAATAATGGAGGTTTTGGTATGGCTTATTTTGTGCAGTTAGACGTGATATTATTTTAGCTCCACGCTGTATTCCACACGTAACATGGTAGGCAGAGGAACCCAGGGAAGCTAGTGTTAAAACATTAATTTCCCCACCTTCCGACGAATTTAAGCCAAATATAAAATAAGATATGGAAAAATTTGTAGATTCTAAACCTAAATACAACGAAGACGTTTAAAAAAGGCGACAATGGCAATAAATAATAATATTATAATTAGCTCTTCAAATAACTTTTAAATAATTGAGTCACACGATCACATACATTTATTTCTTATAAGAAAGTAACACAGCATTAACCTACAACGACTACACGAGTAACATTATGTTATACGTCAAAGCTACTAGCATTTAGATATTTCAGCGACGACGTTGTCCGGTCACTCTGAAAATGCCCCTTCACGTCGCCCTATTACACACTCGGTTGCGCTTGAATCCCTACACTACCATTGAGTTATGTTTCATACTTGTACTCTGGAGGAAAATTCTGATAAATTCTACAAAATATCAAGTCTATTGTTAATATTATAAATAACATTCGAAAGATAATACACGTTGAAAATTAATTTAATAGCTAAATACTTCTACAATATTAACACGATTAAACATATTTGCATTACAAGCTTATCTTAATTTTACGCCTTCGCGACTTCAAAAGCGTGCGAATATTTGATCTGTCTACGGGGGCAGATAACGTCTACGCTCGACATTATTGCGACGAAAAAGAGTATTAAACATTTCTTTCGGTGGAATAGAAGGCACTAATTTGTTCGTCGCTTTATGAATTATTTGGTGTCGTCTAGAGAATAACGATTACAGTGCAGCTTTTCAGTTCGCCGTGTGCACATTGGAGGCAAACTAAAGGATTATTAAACGAGACATAATATAGCTAATTTTAAAGTAAACTAAATTATTAAAAAAATGTTTTTACCTATTAACCTTACACTATCATAGTGGAATTTTGCTACTTAAAATGCTTCTTCCATTAGTTCAAAAAAGTATCTCATTAGTTTACACGTTCTAAATCACTATTGTATTTAAATGAGCGTAAAGTGCTGATGAAAGCCACTCATTCACTTAACAATTTTTTTTCTAGAAATTAGTTGCTTGTAGACATTCTCGTTACTAAATTTCCTTTAACATAATTCCGTAGAAGCGAGAAATTTATTAGGAAATTTCATAAGGCTGATAATAGTAGTATCGATTGCAACGGACAAAATCATAGTTAATCCGTACGTTGCTAACTCTGTGACACTGAGCATTCGTTCGTGAATGAGCAGTCAAAGTGATGTAACAAACGTCTCAGAGCATAACCATCGATAAGCCCACTCGGACGGCACCAATTTAGTGCACTGGACGCCACAGTACTGCAGCGCTCTGTTAATACACTGTTTTGCTATGCAGTACTGCACTACTATGGGTATTGCGGATACCCATAGTTATTAATGTAAGCGTTGCCACCGTTATAAATATAAAGTCATATTTTGTAATATAATATGCGCTTAGAAATTTTTATGATTATAATCATTAATAATGGGATAATAAATTATGAAAATCGTTCTTAAGTAAACATGTTATTATAAAAATAGTATACTAGTTATTATTAAAATAGTATACTATACATAAGTCGAACGAGTTTTTATTAAAAAAAGTATATTCATTATATTACCAAAGTAGTATAATATTATCATTTGGCGTTAAATTAATCAAATGGCTCCATGAAATATATCAAACCAAAGGGTCACATATGATTTACCGTCGCCACTTAATTATTATGAGCGGAAAATTTAACCGTGTTACAATTTTGGGTATGTATTTATTTAATAACGAATTGTATGGATCCAAACGGTTATTTTTCGGTTTGCAAATAAATAACTTCAGATATCATATTTTTTATCTAGATTTATCCTCACTGTAGTTGACTTTGTGGGCTGTGCTAACGAATCGATCTTTAAAAAAAATGTGTTCATACGAGGACGGGATTCAATAGCTCGCTATAAATAAGTGAAAATAAAAAATAAAAAAACGGATAAAGGTGTATTCACACGATCGATCGCACCGGCGTGCATCCGAGGCGAGTGAAGCGGAAACGCCTGGGGCGCTGCACAGCGAATTTATCATACGCTTATGTGTATATAGCTTTCAAAGTGTAAATATTATCTGTATATTGCACGTGACAGATATACACCACCCACACCTAGCTTGTTATTAGATAGATAGTCTATGGACGAAATTAATATTTGAAAATATATTTATTAGAAATAACACTAAAAAGTGAGCAATACGAAGCAATAAGAAGTAAAAAAAGAACATGACAATGTTGCCACCTCGCTGGCAGTGGCTATTGTTCACGAAAAGAAAAACAAAGAATTTCATTATTTGAAAACAAGAAGGAATCGAAATAAAGTGTCAGTAGAATAGGGCCATTGAAAAATGATAAGCAAAGAATCATTTCACTTCAATGCTCGGCGCCACAACATCATTTTGTTTATTTTTATTATAGCTAGAGTTAATATTTATGCTATTTTTTCCCCTTTTAGATATTTATACGTTCCAAATTACTTACCAAGAAACTTCAGGAAATATTTTCTATGTTTCTATTTTCTATTATTTTACAAGTACCTAAGTAAGTAAGTAAGTACCTAAGTATTAGCAACTGTATGTAACTATTACTTATACTAAAGATTTTTTCGTTCTACACTTCAAATCTCCATACAAAATTATACACTGTTGACGTCACTGTTGAAGTCATGCTGTTAAACTTTCAATAATTTGTACTAGTCAAAATTACGAGTTGGATTTGATATTCAGTACGATTCAGATTTACAAATGAGCTTTAATAAATACAGGGCCCGATGTTTGTAAACCATAATTTCCATCAAACTGTTTTGAAATTCAAATCGTATACGATTAGTAAGCATTTGGTTAAAGAAGATTTTATTATAATTATTACAAAGAAAATAAAAAATCCTAGGAATACGGAATATTTAAAAAGGTTTCGAATTTGATCGAAGAGCGCGTCCTCGGCGATAATAAAATATTGACAAAACAAACTTCGGTATGAAGCGCTCAAACTTTGGGGAAGGCAATTTTTCTTCGGGCATCAATGTCAGCGGCAATAATTTAAACTTTCACAACTGCCTAATAGATATTGTCAGGTTTGGTCAAATAAAGTGAAATATAAATAAGACAAACTCTAGAAGGGCATAATCGAAAGTAGATTTTTTATTCAAAAATTATAACGATCGCTTCGCCTTCGTTTATCCGGTCTTACGTTATTGTAAAATATTACAATCTTTTCACCCTTATCCTCCATTACCCCTAACTTATTGCGGGTACCCAACACTGATGGGGTAAAACTTTACTTTTATCCGTCGTAAAGTAAAAATAATTGGCTGTAACTGCATACCTTCGAGGGCAGGTAAGCGTCCGTGTCTTTTAGTATTATGGAGTCAGTTGTAAAAATTAATAACGTTACATTTTTTTTTCATTACATTTAGTATTCTATAATTAATATTGTGGCCGTTGGTGGTGGTGGTCGGTGTGTGGGACCAGTCTTGGCGCAGGGGCCCCAGTGTGCGATTAAAAACGCGAAAGATTGTGGGTTCGATTCCCACGCGAGAAAATGTTACATTTAATATGTTTCATTTCTTGCTCTGGTTACGAGGCAAAAAGCGCGGCGTTGAGTTTGGCCACTCAACACGCAATATCTTCAGAATTCAGCGCAATAGGAGTCAAGGCACTCCCTGACGGTCTCAGGTTCGCTGTGCTTACCCTGCTATTTACGGGATACAGCGTGAAGCGATAAAAATAATCACATTTTTATTCAACATAAGTACCTACCTTCGCATAAACATAGGTAATTAAAGCACCATTTACAATAAGATATATTATAATATCCTAAGGCACAAGTATAAAATAAAATCCAGCGCAAAAATAAAACAAATATACAAAATCCAAGACAATAGATGTTGCAATTTCAGTAATCACGTAGCCGTCCGATCTCAGGCGGGCGATGGGATAGAGATATTTCTAATTTTTCGGTCGACCGGCACCGCAGCACCGCTGCTTCAGAAATAGATAAAATAAACGCAAACAGACTGGAAAAGAAACGAGGGTTAAATCGCGAAAACTAGCACTGTTTGTGACGATTTAAATCACTGTGTTTAACGAGAAAACGTAGCTACAGCGAGTGAACATTTTATTTATGTATTGAATGTGTATCTAATTATTTTTATTATACGTCAAAGGAATTTAATAAAGATACCTACCTGTATGGTTATTTTATTATATATATAAAACGTAATATAAATCAGAAATATCCACTAATGTAAACAGATATAACGCTAACAAAATCAATATCCACAAAAAAAACCAAAACAAATCATTTTAAATAACCATATTTTAAATACAAATATCTAAGCCCAAGTTAGATCGTAAATATTTTACCATTTAAAAATTTTAAAGACGTAAGCGAAAGAGCGGAAAAAATTCTAACGGGGCAATATCGGCGACCACCTGCTCCGCTGAGATAGGGATCATAATGTTAATTTAATTAAAGGACTAATCTAAATTGCAGAGGACTCGACACCCCGACGCCCATTAAAGGGATATTTCGTCGCCGACTGCGAAACTGTCTGTAAATAAATATCTCGGAAAACAAGGATGAGACTTGGGAAACAATTTATTTTTCTACTTTATAAGAAATAAATTGAAATACGAATAATATGAATAAATATTTATTAAAATTTGAAATACGAATTAATCGACCCAATACCCGGGTCGATTTTTTTGTCTATTATAGAATGATGGAAACTTGTTAGATAAGTTAGATCTTAAAATTATATATTCATAAGCCGAGACATTGTTTAAACTCAGTCAGTCACGTACCGACGTCCACCATCTTTGTTGGGATAATATAAATGAAGAAAAGAGTTCACTACTACATCTTAAATTATTTAATCAATACATGGTTGCTTTTATTTATTGCTGATTTTTTTACGAAATGAAATAACGAGCCAACTTTAATTAAACGGTAAGGAGGTAGTTATCTTAAAAGCAGAGAGCCAGTTTAATTTCTATTAAAAGGGGTAGCTGAAGTCTGTTGCATGGAAGAAAAAGTTTAGAGATAAGATATTTTTGCATCTTTATCGGAGCGAAACGGGACGAAAGCAGATCTTAAGAACTTGGGAACCTGTTAGATTGAACAATATCAATTTGACTTTACATTTATAATTAGCTTAATGTTTAATTAGCTTCGCTCAACTAACTTATAGAACCGATGAACTAACGAAATATCTAAGTTTTACAACTTATCCAGGTTTATAATAAATATTATATTTAATTAAAAATGAGAAATACAATTTTCTAGTAAGCCAATTATTATTACTATATACCACTTAATGAAGAATTTAGAGTTATATTTCAAGACTACGTGGCTTTTAAAGGTCGCAATTTCTCCCATCTATATTTACTTATTGATGTTTGTGTTTTTTTAAAAGAAGTTTAAATATAGAAGAGAAATAAGAAATATAACTAAAGAAGTAACCGTAGCAAGCTTTCTTCATATCTTAATTAACCTCTCATTAAACAGAGCATAATTCACGTATAGTATATCAATTGAAGTCGGTCGGACCAATCCATTACAGCACTCGCACAGTGATCCGCCCAAATTATGTCCAATGGATAATTAATTATTAATCGCTCCTGCTCACTTCAATAACAATGGCCAATAATCGCTGTCATCTCTTTGCATCATAATTCAGATATGTCGTATATATTATTGGTGGTCGTGTTTCAATACCGAATAAGTGGATTGATATATTATGAACATCGTTAAAAAATATGAATGTTATTATTAGACGCACAATAACAATCCTGTAATATCATTAATAATTATCGAAATCGGGATCTAGCAAAGGAAGGAATGTAAAAAATTGGGAAAGTATGTATGTATAGATTTTTAAATACTAAAATTGCGTTAAATCCGTAATGTGTATGTATAACAGGGTAGAATTGATGCTCAATGTAACCGATTAAAACAAGCTTTGTAGACGTAAATAACAAGGGCTTATGTAGGGATAAAGTAAAATTTAAAGGACAACCTTAATTAATTACCGCTAATTGGTCATACTGTGAGGCCTTAGATAATAAGGCGCGGGTTCTTCAAAATTCCCCTTTACTGTCTCTCTTACCCTTTGCCGAAATTGCCGTTCGTAGAAATATCGCAAGAGCTGTTGATACTACACATTGGTCTGTTAGGTTTATCTGTTGAAATTCAAATTTGTCGCGAGTGAAAATACGATCGGTCCCAACTTGCTGCACAGCTTAGATTCTGCAACCTCAATTGAATTTAGCAGCAGAACTTACAGTAACTACGTGGTTGGCAAAGTGGCTTATGATACTCAAAGGCTTCTTAAAGATAGTGTAAGGTTAAAATTGTATATATCTCGTAGTAGATGGTTTTTATTATTCGTATTAAATAAAAAAAAAATCGTATATTGTTTAAGTACAAACTCACTTTTTATAATAATGAAACGTTTGTTCATATGAATGAAACCTGAATGAAACCTACGAATGATGATTTACGGAGGCCCGAGATTGTAAAACAATGCTATGGTTAATTCAATATTTTCTACTTTAACGGAATAGTTTTATAAAAGTACATTCAAAATGAGCTTGTGAAAATAATTGAGCGAGCATAAAGAATAATAGCAATAAATAACGTTCCCATAAGAGCAATTAAATTCTTCGTTCCAGAATAAGGAAAAGCAAAGAAAATCCAGAGGAAGACTTGTGCATCTGTGGTTATTTTCCACAGCGTTCCAGTTCAGTGTAAATTCTAGTAGAAAATTCTCACCCAATTTTTAAACTGACGTAGACAAATAGAGATCGATACAATGGCTGATCGATTTATTAATAGGTGAGTTCAAAATAGCTATCGGGCGAAATAATCCTTCTATACTACGGAATAAAGCAATGAAAATTAACAAACAAAAACTATCCTTCGGTATTAAAAGTTAAAAATATGTATTTTACTTTAAATTTGTACGTAAAAGTCTTCAACATACACATAATATCATGTTTATCATTTGGATTGCAATAATATATCTTTTATTTACGATACATAACTCGGATCTTAGGGAAATGCTGTTACTAAATCCTAAAGTATTTAAATCGAAATTTCGTCAAACACAAAGGATACAATCTACTCGAATATGCAGAAAATCGAACCCGAAACCATCCAATCGTAGTAAATCTCGAATTCCGAGTCGAGCTAAGGAGTCGGTCGGTCCCGACCAAGTCCCTGATTTAAATTGCAGATGCCTCTGGGGTACGAACGCCGACTCCCGCGATATGCTAATCATAGTCAAGCTAAGGATTATCCCTGTTTACACTCAACAAACTCACTTAATTTCGTACTGACAGACATCTTGTCATATTTATTGCAACTAGCTATGGCAGATCAGAATAAAACAGATATAAACTATATTAACAAGTCAAGTATATATATTATATTTCTTCGTTTTCTTCAAAGATGAGATGAGAGTGACGGAACTCAACGTCGCATTCTACTTCGATACCAGAATTGTGAAATTAAATTAAAACTTGAAATATCTCATTTCCTCAAGTGGGAATCGAATGCACAACCCGTCGAGTTTACAGTTACACGTGCTGTAACCCTGCCTCACGACTGGTCTCATACTATTTATATTCAAAATAAAATATATTAGCTTCACTGCTACAAAGATTAAGTTCTTTTGGTACGCTCGAAATGCCATTATTAAAGAACTGAACTGAACTGATTAAGCTCTATAAATTTCACAAATCCCTGTAGAGGAGATTGTTAAATTTATATTAGTTGTAAGAATGTTTTCAAGTCTCCATTCTCAATTTCCGAACTCCTTGACACCTTTGAAGATCTCGTCCCCGCTTAAGTGTTCATCTTTTGGACAAAATTAACTTAAGTCTCACTTCTTTGTGTCGCGAAAGTACTTCTTAACGTTCACTCGATTTCACTACAAAATACAATAAAATTACATCTAAATTACACAAAAAAAGTAGTAAAAATGATGTTTTAAAAATGTAACAAAATTCGTGCAGTTTACATTATTTAATATAATTTATCGTCCGGGTTCGGTACATTGTTTTCTTGCAAAATTTACCATTCTCTGCAAATATTTAGATTCGCGAGCGAGCAATAAGTACGCCGGAGACGTCGTAAAGTCGACCAGAGCTGGCACTAATACGAATTTATGTCGATGGACTTACGGCCCGGTCCACATCGATCCTATAACAGCCCTTATTACACAAAGTGACTCCAATTTTAAAAAGCTAAAAGTGTTTAACGATATTTGAAAATAATTTCAAATTTGTTTAGACGAAATTGAAATATCTTTAAAAAAGCCAATATAAAAACAAGAATTTACAGATTTCAATTTAAAACTGCAAAGAAGTTTGACCAAATATATTTCCTGTTTAACTTAAATATATTGAGTTTAAAGAGGAAATCTTAGAAATTTACATGATAAAGGCACCGAGGTACGTCCTCCGTTCGCTTGGTGTCTTCTAACAAGGGATGGGAATGTTTGAGGTATCTGACGCAAGCACGTGAAATACGACGAGAAAATTCAAATTGAAATCGTGAACACGCTTAGGTTATATGGAATTAATGTACAAATGTTTATTAAATAAAAGGGGACGTTGACATGCTGTTTGTAGTACAAGATTGTGTAAATATTTTTTTTAACTTCACGCTCCCCACTTTCCACAGAATTCTGGAGACATTACGTGTTGAGTGGCGGAACTCAACGCTGTGATTTGCCTCGTTACCAGAGCGAAGAGATTAAAATATTAAATATTTCATTTCCTCTAGTGCCCCTTGGCCAGTACTAGCCTCACTGGTGGACTGCTGTTAAATAATAATTTATTTAAATTCGTATAGGTATATTAAAGATAAAAACTATATAATTTGAAAAGTGAAGCATCCATCATAATATGACTAAAACAAACATTACGTCAAAGGGTTAATTAACAAGATTGTCGGACTGCCGCGGCGTTATAAAAGATAAACTTGCGGCTCGAGGCCTACCCAGTGCCCACGTCGGGCGCCAAAGTTCGCGATGTGTGGCCGCGCGATAGTAATTAACATCGCCTCGTAGACTCTACTTGTGTTCACCTCTATCTGCAATCTCATCCCGCAAGCTCGAAGCTTTACTACTGAATTAAATTTTATTTATTATGATGAGTTAAAATATAATTTTTACGTAGTTATATTTCATATTTCATGACAAGATTTTTATATATGATAAGAAGGTAGGTTAGTACAAAATGTCCAAATACATAGATCGAGAGGCAAAATTCGCAACGTGCGGGCTGCCACACGAATAGTAATTAACAGGGGCTCGCAGTCTCCGCACATGTTTCCCTCCGCCGACCTCCCCCCACTCCCCCCACGGCCGAAGCGCACCGATTGAATTAAAGTTCAGCAGGGTTGTTGTGGCTCAGATTCGAGGTTGGTTTTGTCGCTCGCGTTTTGTGCAGCTGCGATTAAACTACCAATACTTGTTCGTCGTTTATTAGTTTTGCTATCGACCTTTTTGTGTGTGGCGTTTGAACGCGTCTACAACCGCAGCCTTTAATTGTATCCACGCTTAAGTTTATTCTAAACATACTAATATATATACTATTGGTATATATTTACATTAGTAAAATATAAAAAACAA
Organism: Heliconius cydno galanthus; assembly: GCA_036379175.1. Taxonomy (NCBI): domain Eukaryota; kingdom Metazoa; phylum Arthropoda; class Insecta; order Lepidoptera; family Nymphalidae; genus Heliconius; species Heliconius cydno. The sequence goes on along the minus strand of JAKRZM010001144.1, from coordinate 307,632 downwards.
CTGTGTTTCGTGATATAAGCAATCAAAAAAATAATTAATGTCGTAAGTAAAAGAAAATATACGTAAGTAGGTTACTTATCATTAACCTGTCAAGTCAACCTTATTCAAATTAAGCCGAATATAATTTTTACACGGAGCAAGTCTCTCTGACTACCCCGCTAAGGATAAGCTAGCTATGTATGTATGTATGTAAGTCTAAATAAGCTCAACACTAACGATGAAACAAGAAAGAAACAAGCAAAGAAGGAAGTAAATTCACAAAGACACACAACGTTACATACATAGGTACATAAATACAGAGTACATCTGCATAGTGTGTACGAGCTCAATGTCAACAGTCATAAATTTTTTTCCACATACAATGGCAGACCGAAACAAGGAATGTGGAGCAGTAAGGTAGTCTAGGGGGGTAGTGAGGGGAGTGGGGGGGAGCAGGGGGAGTGGGGGGTGTGGCTTACACTCTACTCTACGTGGAGCACAATTAGCGCACGCGACTCAACGCGGCTTGAGTTTTAACAACGCTGCGCTCGGAACACTCGGCATCATTCACACGAGATGCCTCCTCGCGGGACTGTACTCGCGCTTGTGCCTGTGCGATACCGACCGACGTACTAATGCTAATTGACTACTTTTAGATATTCCTTAGTATTGCAGATGATAAATATATTGTTTTGGTATTTGAATTTACGGCGAGTCTGCAGTCATTTTTCTTTAAAAGAAATCCTAAATTTTAAATGTATTTACGATATAACACCTAGGTGTGCATGAAATGAAAATAACAATCGTAGGATATTGTATAACTGAATTTTAGAAATAATTCCCATAAGATCCACTCGAGAGATGAACCACGGCGCTGAGTTGTGCCACTTAACACGCAATGTCTCAAGCGGAAAAGGTGAATGAAGTTTCTTAACACTAGCTTCACCCGGCTTAGATAAATGCGGGAAAAAGCGAGAAGTATAAACAAAATTGATATGATAGTAAATCTTTAAAATATCAATAGGTTATTTTCTTAAGTAAAACTAAAAATGTATTAATATTTTAATAAATCAAGTAACAAATTGAAGTCTTAAAGCACTTAGTATATAAATATTATAAAGCCGTTAAAATTGCACCATCTTAACGTAATTTCTAGGGCTTTATATCCTCTGGAGGACGTCAAAGCAGCTTTCACGGGATTGGGTCTCGTTTTTGTTCCTTTTATAAATTATAAATATCATTATATTAATGAAATTATTTGTATCATAACATTGTCGGTTTATATTTTCTACTAATGTGATAATGAATGAAATCTGATATATTTGATATTATATACGGATAAAAGGTTATTTTAATTACACATTTTTTTATGTCGTCGTTGTACCTATTATATCCAATAAAAAATTAAATATTAAAAATATTAGATGCCTTTGTTCCTTTTAATTGTCACTACAAATTAGTTATAGTTTTTATTTCTTGATTAAAGTTATATTTAAAAAGTAGGTATTATAGTAGATATCCATTAACATAGAAAACGAAAAAGAGATGGTGATTTTAACACTAAAATATTTTTTCAAGAGAACAAGCAAACGAAAGAAGTTATTAAACATCCTCGTGTACGCAGTCAAAGCTACATAATAAAACTAAATGAAAACCGCAGTTGGCGCGTTCATAATAAGCAAAACCCTTTATAAGTAGAAAAGAGTATTCCGACTCTAATATAAACAGCAAACGCAATACGTGAGGCTGCTACGAATTCGTTCTCGTGTTTTTTTTTTCAACTTTGCATAAGGGAATGTCAGTTGATGCTGTATTAAAAGAGATTTTAAAAGATGTTTTTGAATTTACAAAATGGTATGAATTGTTTTTTTTCTTTTGTATTAACATATTAAACATAATTAAATTGATAATTAAAGTCGTTAAATATTCTTTTCCTTATCCAATCTTCATTCATAGACGAGGTAGGATTATATACGGTAATACTGTGTCTTCTTTTGGGCTTAAGCGATGTCTAGATATTTGTTGAAATATTATTAAATGTTATATTAGCTAACGGTGTGTCAAAGATATTTTTATGAAAATAACTATTACCTTAATAAAAAACCTTATTTTGTTGTTGCATGTCTTAATACAAATATGAATATTACTCTATCATAATATATTCTGATAAAATTATCGAGTGAAAGCAATTATATAAAAATATTTACTTTACTGTTCAACAACGTTAACGGACCACTTAACTTGTTTGCTGTAGAAAATCTTTACGAGATATAAAAACATTGTTTTACATGTTCTTAATCACAATCATATGTCTCTTTTAACTTAATTTATTTGAAATAATACTAATTTACTATTGTTAATGAATATTGTTTTAGTCTGTAATATTTTAGTATCTTTTATAATATTCCTAAAAAGTAAATAGGCAGGTACACTCACACATTTCGCGATATAAAAATACATGAACAATAAACTAACTTCCATTAGAATAATATTTATATATACACAGAGAAGGAAAGGCGATGTGACACTTACATAATATAAAAATACATAGCAATTAGAGCTAGCAGCGTATACGAAGGTAGGTATACTGGGCGTATCATTAACGCGTTTTAAAAATATCACTAACTAGTAGCCATGAATTAAAGTTGACAAGGCGTGTGCTACTGGAGCCTTCTTTGCATGCACTCGACTCGGCCTGACTCTTTAGCCTAACCATCCAATACTTACGGACTTGGCGAATTTCTTACATATATGTACGTGCCGATGATGGAATATCTAATATTTTCATCTCTTCACTCTGGTGTTAAGACGCTCCATTCTCCACTTTCCACCGAATTCTGGAGGAATTGCGTATTGAGTGGCAGAACTCAACACCGCGTTTTGCCCCGTTACCAGAGCGAGAAAATGTAAATGTTAAGCATTTCACTCTCCCGAGTGAAAATCAAACCCACCACGTCCTATCACGTTTACAGTAGCACGATTGTGGGACTGTGTGTGACTGGCCTCAAGAAATATATTAATTAAATTAAGGCTAATAAATAAATTTGATTAGCCTTAATGTAATGAATTCGGAATGTTTACTATATATTACAAAATATTTATTGTGGGACACGTATACGTAGTCAGGAGGCTTAAAATATTCAACATGTGTACGATCGAAATCGAAACTAGGTCGTTTTTTAGACAGGGGTCTTCTTAAATTTTTAAAATCTATTTCAATTTTAAATGAAAATGCTAGCCATGTTGCTGTAACACGTGGAACATTTAAAATAACAATAAAACCTACAGTTTTTTTTTCGAATTGATATATCTACATATGTAGCGTATAATAAAAATAATAATAAAAGAAGGCTGTTGCAAAATTCATATTTATGTTTCATTTATAAAAAATATAAAACGAAAAACATTTACTATTGTTTTCATTATTTAACGCGCTGAGGCTAAAACAGTCATTATTATTTTACGACCATTTGATGACCTAGAAAGTATCCAAAGCCAATCAATCAACACGTTCATACTTATTATATTTAATTATATAAACAAATTATAATAATTCTAAACATAGAAAATTTAATAAAACCGTTTAACAAACTACTATAGCATCAATAGAACTCCAGCAACTCCAGCTCCGCTCCAGCACTATACGAACGCATTCAAATAGCTACTTTAACATAAATAATACCAGAACTGAAGGATATCTCCATACAGAGAGCTGGCTTAGCTGGCTGCCTGCACAAATAGAATACCGATACTCAATGCTGAGAGGGCGTGTCTGCGTTACCTGTACGCATTAGATGAGCCGCCTTTAATGATATACTAGGATCGGATAATACCGCTATCAATTTACAGTGCAGTTCCGTCTGTATTTATAGTAAGATCGGGGCCAATTTACTATAATTAATTCAATGGCGGAGGTATCGAGAGATTTTTATAGTATAATTAATTAGATAATTCTGTAAGGCAATAATAATATAACATGCATAATTAAATCTAACGATCAAATCAGTATTATACAAACTAAAAAGTAGACTATATACCTATTACCTTGTATTTAATTATTTTAATTTGAAATTTTTGTTCGACATATGTAACATTTTGCCATAAGGTGTAGAGTTCAATTTTTTATCAATAATTGTTTCATAATAATTTTCTTAACCTTAAACAGATCTGTTTCCATTAGTTCCATCTTGTAACGGATCTCCTCTGGGATAACAAAGTTAAGTTATCCCTTCAGCCTGTCTCCACTATTTAACTATTAAAGTGAACTAAGAAACTAAGGTATTCATGAGGCTGTCTACCTCTCCGGTTTACGAGCGGCCGCCGTATTGAATCGAAAACGTTATTCGGACCCCCAACTTATATATTACACAACCATATGCTACATAATTTAGAATTTTTCTAGATTTGACAAAACATTCAAGATTAAAGACAGCCGATATACATATATTTCTATATTAAGTGGAGTACTTAAATATTAATTAAAATGTCACTTTCGGTTACAATTCACTTAAGACAAAGTGGTATAAGAAACACCAAATTCGAAACATTCTAAAAAATATCAATAAGTTCAAAATATTTTATCTTCATCATCATCTAATTATTAAGTCGAGTCAATAATCGAGTGCGAGGGTTACGGACTAAACTAAACTACTAAGATCTATTAAAACGGAAAAAAAGCACGTTTGTTGTATAGGACCCCCCTTAGGTACCTTATTCTGTTTTTTATCATGATAATATTGTGCTGTATCTGTTTTTATTATTTTTTGTAACGGCAAAAAATGCACTATAATTGTACATCATCATCACATGACCTACAGCCTGGAGACGGACAAGCAGACAACAAAGTCTTAGTAATAGGATCACATTTTACCTTATGGGTACCGGTAACCCTAAAAAAAAACCAAATCAAGCATACCGATGATCTTATCTGACACTATCTCAAAATATACGTTAAATATTTGTTACTAAGACGAGCTGTGAATCAATTAGAGGGTTCTCAGTTTAAATTGGCAGTACGTGTCGACAGTTGGCAGGTGGCGTTCGCGCGCCGTCGGAAAATCTACGTACATCGTCCCTACATTTAATCACCTCCTTTGATGTGTTACAAAATAATCGTAAAGCTATTTCCAAAGCCAAAGAGACGAGTTCACTTCGTGGTTTCAGACGAGATTAATGTTTCAATAACATACCGCATACCGATGTCAATCAAATGAAAGTTGTTTACCTGAAATGAAACAAACGTTCTTATGAATTATTGTTCATAGTTCTTGAAACAATTTTTAATTAAAATGTTAGAGGTTTTAAATGGTTGAAGCATATTAAACAATATATCTAAAGTAGCGTCGATATTCCATGAGCTAGTGTAGTGTATATTGACGTCGATAAAACATAATATATATAACACAGGATAACTTAGCGAGGCGTAAGTTCACTATATTGCAGGAAGCATCTGTCCGCGGTTGGATTTATCTCGAGGCAAATTACAGCACTCACATTGTCGCCACGCCGTCGTGTACAAAGACAATACTTCGAAAAGACAATACAAACATGCTCCTTGCTATACAGTCGTCGTCTCTAAAACAATAGTGTATAATGCTATATTTGATATCATTTGCAAGTTACGTTAGGGGACTAAAGTATCTCCCCAAATAAATAACCGTAAACGAATTCTGCCAAAATAATGTGATTTTAATTGGATATTTTACGTTGGTTTTGTTATTATCGCATTATCTCATATTGATTGCAAAATAATGTGAATTTTTAGGTAATTTAAAACATCCTTTTTAAAATATATAACAAAATAAACGTTCTCGTCTAAAGCAGAACTTCCAAAAACACAGACAAATAATCTATACTAATATAATAAAGCGGAAGAGTTTGTTTGTTTGTTTGTTTGTTTGTTTGTTTGTTTGTTTGTTTGAACGCTAAGATCTCTGGATCTACTGGTCCGATTTTCATTGTTTTTGTTTTGTATGAAAGCTGCATTCTTCAGAAGTGCTATAGGCTATATAACATTACATTACACATATATACTAATATATTTTAAAGTACATTCTAATTTGACATGCAATTTATTCTGCCATGTTAATAACAACCGTCGTTGCTACGCGACCGCTACCGCGACGTTTTGATATTCATCCTTATGAAAATAAATATAATAGTCACTTTTAGCATTTTATCTAGATTGAAATTATAGTTTACTGTATAACATACTAATAAATAATTAAGGAGATGTCACTGATTCCAAATGACCTAGCCACCTAGCGGGCGGCACAGTATGACCGACGCGAACGGGCAGATGACGTTGACGGTTTTATAAATTTTCATACATTTTCGAACTTTATTTGTTGTTTATAATTAATTTAAAATACACTTTGATTCTCTTCTTATTTTATTTGATATTGCCCGCTAAAATTATCCTACTTAATAGAGAGAAATGTTTAGTTATTTCGTAGAGTCGATATCTATGTACGCACGTACGGAAAACTTTAGGTACTTTTTCTAATATTAAGAATACCTATCCTTTAGTTACTTTTAATCCTTTTGTTAGTTCATTTCAATAACTCAGATAATTTTTTCTAATAATGTGTATCTACTTATTATTCTTTTTGATTATTTGAGCTTATATTTTCTTACTAATTCTATTGAGAATTGAAAATAATTTCATGAATATATTTAATAAATATTCTTATAGTTGAAGCAGGCGTAGCCGCGTCCGGATCCACTAGTAAATTATAAAGTAAAATTTAATAGCACAAATTATGATATCTTAGAACAAAATTAAAACTTCTCAGACTAGGATTACAAAGTTAGTCAATTATTTATATAACAGGAATAAGCTTTACGACAACATTATGAAACTTGCGAATGGCGACTTCGAAGTTAAAGTTCTGGCCATATTGAAATCTTACTCTGTTTATGTGACAGTTTGGGAGTTTGGACAAATTGTCTAATCGCCTTTTCGGTGAGGTTTGTTTGAACGTTAATTATCTTCATTTACTTAGGTAGGTATATTCTAATAGATCGCTCGGGGTGGTAGGTTGCTAGGGGATGAGACAAGACAAGATGCTCGTTTGACAGGTGCCGCGCTCCGTTGAACTTGCCCTCGGATTAATTGAGACCGTTTTAATGTCTCGAAATATTAACGTTGATAATGTCTATTTGTTCACTAAAACTAGTTAGTGTGACGGTATTATCGTGACATTGTTAAATATTGTGCAATAAAGGGTATATCTTACTTATTACTAATATTATAAATGTGACAGCTTGTGAGGATGGATATTTGTTCCACTTTCACGTAAAAACTAATGAAAATTTTTGGATAAAACTATACAGAAATATAGCTTATGCATCAGAATAACACATATTTAACAATTTATGTAAAGATTTTGTAGCTTTACGCTACGGCCAAGTATTGGCCATGTTCAGGCCGTTAGTAAATTATAAAACAATATGTGTAAATCAATCAATCAAATCAGCCTGTAAGTTACTAATCCATCAATGTTTAGCACTAGGTTACTTATCTGTTTCTTTTACGACGTCACTAGTACATACGTATGCGTAAGTAGAAAATCCAACAAATGCGAGTGATGCCTGGCTATTACATACACATATATAATCAGTATAAAGAAATAATATCAAAACTGTAACTAAATCTAAAATAGTTACTCAAGTATCTCCTTTAGGAAAAGTTCTCATCAAACCAATAAATACATTTTCAATTTTTAAATAGACAAACTCAAACATAAACAACCGCCATTACGCAAACCGAGGTAAATCAATTTCTTAATACCCAAAATCAATTTACAAATTGAAATTCAAAGTATTCTCGTAAATATCTCTTGCCACTTGCCTCCTTTAAATATACTAGGGCTTCCTCTCTTTGTTTTAAATATGCATTGCGCCAAGCAACTTGAAACTGTCTCGAAAGAGTCTTGGCACTTGTTGAATATTTAAAAACCACCTCCAATCGACTATTTCGTTCGTGTAAACAATGTTTCCATTAGAACGTTTATATAGACTTTTACCGTCACAGTTTCTTCGGTTCATTAGACGTAGGTAGGTAGGTATAAGAAAATAATATGAAATGGCGTCTGCAGAAATATTATTGGTTGATGATCGAATGCACTAATCATTGCAGTAGCTTATTATATGTATTGTAAACTGAATATTGAATTTCATAAAAAAAATACCTAAGAGAAATATTCATTTAATTTCATATAAAATTTGTTGAATTTAGCTTCAAGCAAAAGTTATCTCTAAAAATATGTATATGATACTAATATAAGAAATGTGTGTATTTTTCTTTTTTGTAAATATATTTTTTGTTATAAATATTACTTTAAGTAAATACACTTGTACATATATAATTTATAATTTTAGGTTATTGTTATCAAAGTGGCGTCGATTTCATTTAAATTATTTTAAATTCGTGCATTGCGTGCATTCGATAATAACAACTATTTTATATATACCTAAATGTATTATTTTGCATCTAATATATGTACGTAACCGACCTCAAAAACTATAATTACATCCAAATATGTAGAACAAGCGAAACGTATTACGATAATATGTTAATTAAAATCGACTGGAATAATTATGGCTGACATCATCAATTTAAATTTTGTTTGCATTTGAATGCTTGGTCAATAAAAACACTGAATCGCTCGCAGTGTAATTATTTTGATAACGTTAAATAATTCGATATTTAACGATTCCACCGCTTCTGTGTTAGCTGGGTATGTTCAATTTATTTCAACAAAGCGGTTATATTATATATGAAATTCTATGTACATTGTGACGGTTTTTTTATTATTATTCGTTACATTTCTTTTGATACTATAATGGAAAAGTTGGAGCATGACTTACTGCCTCCTCCTTTAGGACATGTTTTTTATTTAAAAATATTTATGCCTCGAAAAACACGCTCCCGATCCGACTCAATAATGTTTTTAGTCAGGCGGAAAAAAGACAACAGGGGAAAACATAGACAAGGTTCGAGCTAACAACATAAACATATACAAAATAAACTATCTAGGTACTAAATATAGACTCAAAAATAAAATAGTAATGATTAAAAATATAATTCTCCAAATTTCAGCAAATATTTACAACGACAATAATAAAATAAAGCAATATTAATTTTGACTGTAACTCTGATACGAAATCTCGTTAATTAAATTTTACCTCCCAGGGGTGAAAGTTTGTTGTTACTAAACGTGTCAAAGGTTTAATTGTGTTTTGAGGTAGTAATATCAATATATAAGTACGACATATAAATTACATTTCACATCAAAATATTTGATCTAAAAGTTGTTGTTTTTGGTTCAAACTGAATAGGTATGCTATTTTCATACGTTATAATATTTGTTATTGGTTCTAATAGTAATTTAGCCACCTAATTTAGCCATAATAGCCTATTCCCTCAGCTCAGGCCTATTAGCTATATAAAAAAAATAAACAATTCTGTTCAGTAGTTCCGATAACACATAAGTTGTAACAGTAGTTGTCAAGAAATAATATAACGACGTATTATTCACGCCTCGCAACCTAAGTAAAACTATTTTGTAATAAAATTACATCCACCTCCGAGCATGGAGATGCTAAGTTCATAAGTTAATTAAAACTTATTAGCATAAAAACTGGCACCTGCATGCAAAATGAGGCTACAAGTGCAAATGGCCTAGCTCTAATTTAGCGAAAACCTTCAAAATCTTGAAATAACTTTGTTTAAACTATAAAAAAATATGATATAATCGATATAATTCAATGGATACATATGATATATTTAATACTTATTGTGAAATACAGATAAGAAACATTTTTGGCTTTGTTAAGGTTAGGTCACTTTGGTCTGACAAGCTAAAACGAAGCAGAGGTAATGGGGGGATGAACTCGACGCAACGAGCGTGGCTCGTGAGATGCGATCTGCATACATTAGCCTAACGTCTCTTAGTTTTGACACCTGCTCTCAGCATATGAAAATGCTGCGAGATGGATGGCGCAAACATACAAGGAATAAGAATTTGACTGATGCTGAAATAAGTATTGTAATCATTTTTATATACGAAAGCTTTTAGGTTAATCATTTTTACCTACTTGAATGTATCAAATAAGTAGGTACATATAGTTTTGTTTGAATAAAATGTTATGTGAAAAAGTCGTGAATATTTCTAAGAATGAAAAAAATATATACCTAGCAGTTGCTTTTTTTTAGATTTGCTTTTTTCTAGCTAGTTATGATGGTTATATAATAGTAAAATGGTAAGCTAATAGTTATTTTTATTTCGAATTTCTTTACTGGATACAAATTTTATTTCACACTTAAACAACATAACATAACATAAAAACTCTTTATTTCACACCATATTAAATATTTAACAAAAACAAAAAAAAAAAAAACGTACAAAAAATANAGAAAATTAGTCATATAGTTATATTTTTCAATTGCACTAAATAATACGTTTGTTTGAAATACCCTGCGAAACCACAGTCCATTATAAGATCTGATTTTGCGTCAGCAAGTGTTTATTGCATCAGCGCTGATTGCACACGCACTAACATCCTCTACCTTCACTGGAAATATTTTAAGATACATATCTACTATTCTATTCTATTTCATGTGAAAATTGAAGGTAGATATATGTAGGTAGATAGAATACGATCAAATGAAAGCTATGAAACACAAAAACCAACAAAAGCAAAAGAAAATATTCAATTTTTCAGCATTTGTTTCTTTTTTTCATTATTTACTTTATACTGAAAACCAGACGAAAATATTGTAGAGCTTTATAAATAAATCGGATATTTCACGAAAAATATTTGACAAATTTTCGCTAACTGAAAAACTTTTTGATACAATTTTGTGTCCAAGTGAGTATAAAATATAAGAAATAGTGCTTTAGTTTTGACACTCGCTCTCAACGAGCGCTAAGATATATGGCGCAAACTTGTCGTGAATAACGCGATTGTTGCAATAGCGTAGCTTCAAGAATTATTTATTCGCTTCAGTTTATTTCTAAACAATTTTTCAAATTGTACTTGGTAATATATGTTGGTATAAATCAACAGCTAAAATATATTGCAACTTAATTTTATAGTACAAAAAAATAAGAGACATAATATTTTAATAAACTGAATATTAATCAAAATCTTTAGCAAAACCCCATCAATTACTTAACTTCTTAACAATGAAAGCTAATTAAAATAATCGCCGTTGCTATGATAGCATTTTACATTATAAATTTTAAAATACAAGCGAACAGTTTGAAACCTTTAATATTACAGACGCGAGAGAACATTTTCCACTTGGCTCCATTAAATTAAAGAAAATTACATTAATGTATTGATAAGCTCTACAAGGGTGGAAAATATTTTACGAGCCAATGTTATATTAAAGGGAGGGTATGTAAAGCTGGGAAGTTTAAATGCTGGAGTGAGACGAGAGCTGTCACGTGACGGAACATTTTAATAATGCAGTCGCTCGTTTAGTATGAAAATTAGCTGGCGAGCGATGGCCTTGTGACATCGCGTGTGTTTTATTGATGACCCAGTGGTTGTGAATACGTATTGGTGGTTTACGTTGTTTGATGTTTTTTAATAAAAACATTTTTTAACGAGTTGTGGCGCAGGGGCACAAGGATGGTTTTGATCCCCATTCGGGGGAATAAATTATTATTTATTAACATTTTCATTTCTTCCCTCTGGCACCAAGGCTCGGCGTCGTCTTAGCACTAGGTTACCTATGCCTAAACTGCTGTAGGGAGGTAGCAGCTTGAAGCTGTCTATATCGGTTTTAAGAATAATCTTGCCAATCCTTTGACTAACATTTCACAATATTTTCTTAATATTATTTTATATGATAACAACAAAGTAATATCAAAAGCATTTTCTTTGTGACGAGTAAAACGGTTTCAATTTTTCTCATCACACGCGTATCTCGTAAAGATCTGTAGCCGATCGAAAAGTATCCCGCGTTATCGAGCCCGACACGTGACCTGACTGCTGATGCGCCAGGAGGTTTAAGTGCATATTATATTAGATACAAATGGAATACTATATACTCAAAACTTCTCCGTTCAAGTAAGCTATAATAGAATATCTATGGTAAATTTTTCCCTTAAAATTACCATGGCACGATATTTTCCTACTTTGGAAAAAAATATATATACCTAATAACCCTTCACAGTGCTATCTGTATATTTTTTTTATTTAACTCTTTACTTATAGTTTTAAATAAAATTTGAATCAATATTCATCGTACAGGCTACAACTGCGTTATTTTCTTACATTTTACTCTATACTAAAATTAACCTTGTGTTATAACATCATGTTGCAACACAGGTGAGCACTGGCTTTAGCAAAGCTCGCTAAAGTCAACAACTGAACGTATAAAATATTCACGTCACTGAAAATTCAATTTGTAGTTTCAACCTCTAAAAGTATCCATAGCGTTAAAATATTACTTTAAAAATCAGATTTTTGTGTCTTGTCTATCATAAAGCAGTTGACATATAAATTAAAATATTATCGAACGTTTAATTAGTTTGGTCCTTAAACGGCAATTGTGTAACTTATCATTGTATGTCTGTATGAGAAAATATTTAAAAAAATCTGTATCAAATAACTATATATTTTTTATAAAGGATTTAATAAAAATGTTGACGAAACCCGTACGACTTTTATAAAGATTATTCTTAAGGTCCGACCAAATCATATCGCGTATTCCATCCTATCATATTGCTTATACAATAGTTGAAAAATACCAAGGTATTGTTGTACATTTTTCACTATCATTAAACATAATATAAATATTAAGTTTTATTTATCCACTTATTTCTCTCTATAATTTGCTATTCCATATTTATAAATTGTGTATTGGGGACATTTCTACATCAACAACGAGCATAAAAAGAGGTCGTCCAAATGACAGTATCAATTTCATTCGCACAGCGCGCTATCGGGGGCATGACGTTAAAAATTTTCCGGTTTCTTTAACGGGTTTCATTCATAACTCACGGCCGAGTGGAGCCTTCGAATATTTCAAGCCGTACCCGCCTCTATAAATTCCGGGCGTCGGGTTGCCAAATTAGGCGCGAGGAACGTCGACTTATTTCCCCCCATTACCCCGGGCGTCGTTACCCATGAGAAAACTCCACGTACTGTCAAGTACGCAGGTGTTCTCAACAAAACTTCTTTAGAATGGAATTTACAATTTTAAAGTTTTCCCTTGCAATGTATATGTGCTATGGAGGATTGTTGTAGAGTTCTGATTTATAAAGTTTTAGTAAATTAATATGAATTATGAAACATTAATTGTTGCTTTTAATAATTTAATATCATTATGGTAGCTAGGTACTAAAAAATATATAACTATCCTATCTAAATTATACAGGTAAAAACTAACAAGTACTTCCAAACTGAAAATGTAGAATATAAATACAAAATGATCGTGCAACCTTCCATGTAGGTTACGAAACAAGTTGTTACAATCAAATTAATAAGCAGGTCACAAATAAGTGAACACAACATGAATGCTGGCAATCAAATGAGCTTCCGGCCAATTTGCTTTATGTGTAAGCCATTATTATAATTGTTTCAGTTTGAAACTTAACTGGCCCCGACCGCCCCGACACCGCACCGATGCTTTGTAAAATGCTTCACCTAAGCTAACTTTGTAATGTACTTTTAGTTTTAAATGTGTATCTACTAGTACTGTGGAGAAGAACTACGTGTATACGACTTGATTGTGTTGCAAGTGAATGGCTATTAAATAAAATGTTAGTATGTAAAATGTTACTAATAGGTTTTGACCAATGTTTTCGGGTCAAATATCCGGATATTTATACCGAACATATATTCGGTATTAGTTTGATTTACCACAATCATTAGTAAGCAGAATATAGTAAGAGATGACATGAAAAATGACTCAAATTAATAAGCATATTGGGCGTCAGAGGCATTGAGGAATAATCGGCACAACAATAGAGAGCTTCCACAACAACCGGTAATTTAGCGAGTAATTCGGAGGCGGCCGGCGCGGCGGTTTAATTTTATCTCGGATAAACCAGCCGCTATAATTTATTGGGAGCAATGGGAATACATGTTATGATTATTATTGGTTACTATCATATTTATTATTTAAAATTGTATTATATTGAATATATATATTGTGCGGACAAATCAAAGAATACTATATAAATTTCTACGATACGATAATATAATATTTGTGTATTTATATAAAATTTATATTTATGTATGTATTTTTTTTCCTTTTTATAGAATATATATGTAGTGTGTGTATATATGTATATGTAGTTTATATATATATTATGGTATTTATATATTTATAGATTCAAATATAATATTTTTCTGTTATGCACTATACTCTCCCCGCTGTTTCACAGACATCAACTTCCACTGGTAGGTTCTTTAAATTTCTGTATTTTGTTTTGTGCAATAAAGAATATAATAGATACTCTATATAAAATTTACAATCCTGAAGTATTGTTTTGGTTGGACTTCTAATCTGAGGAAATTATGCTGGATGGTCCATATACGAAATTGTATTTCTTATATAACCCTATGGTAATAGTTAACTTTGGGCACTTAGAATATGTCATGTTTCATACACTCGTAATGATAAGCGTTTCACCTCAGGTGCGAACTAACGAGTAAAAGTTAGTAGATTATATCAATAGAAATTTTCCGATACCTTTTGGATAAGTGAAACTTGATATAAACAGACGTAGAAAAGGATTTGGGGCATATTATCCAGAAGTTGCTTCGAAGCAAGATTTTACTATTCTTTGTGGTTCAAGATCTCCTTTGTAGCTTTGACAAAGGAACTTTTGACAAATCAAAATGTAATATCCACTTGCAACTTTCTACATATAAGAATTATACATCGAACAACGCAAAGTCATGTGCGGGAAATCGTCTTAAGGAGTCTATTGAATTCAGTACACCAAATATTCCAATCTATTTTTGTATGATATGCAAAGTTATGGTTTTCATAAAACACACTTGAATCTATTCTTAGTTTTAAACTAAATAATGTTGACGACATATATTTTATAATTACTTTTTAATACATAGGGTACATCCAAAGAATCATCGTCCAAATATTTACATTTTTTTTTTAAATATCTTTCATAATATAATTAAAGTGAGCATTTAGACGAGAGTCATCAAAAACAAAAGTACTAAATCTTCCGAAACAGAGTTCGCGGATGGAATCTTAAAGTTTACATTTACTATGGGAGAGACTGAACACAGCAATAGAATTAATTCAATCGCACGAGTTTGCATTCAGCCTCAGAGACGATTGTTTCTATTCACGGCACCGAATCGGGGAAACCTCGAAGGGTTACAACAATCCATAACGTAATTAATGGATAAGCCTGATTACAGTTGTGACCTCTTTTAACTTTGCGGCTTGTGTATTATCAATCTTGTTGTAATTATCTCGGATTTCACATGGACACTAAGGCAGAAACGGATATAATTATATGTTAGTGACGATAATGGACGAAAGACTATGGGTATAATAGAATTGTTACACAGACATCTTTATATCTTTTTAAGTTTCTCTTTTAAAAGGTTTTTATCTGTCTCGAGATCATTTGGATAAGCTTTTAAAATAAAAGGGATTCTTTAAATTTTTGTTGTTGAAATTAACAAAAAGCTGACACACAATTTTCGGAATCGATGAAGTAGATGAAAATATTCGAAATTATATACTTGTTTAACCAATCTACAACTTTTATACATTTAAGCAATTTCTCCTCCAGTATAGAATTTTAATTCTCTGCCTTCATAGCAATAAACAGACAAACTACAATTCTCATTAATAAAACATGTAAATGTTAAAATAATATAATTTTCAATAGTTTCCCTATAAAATCCATTTGCCGCTGGCCAAAACCTAGCACCAGCAAACATTTAACTTAGTTAAACACAAACCGCTCAACCTGGAATTCAAACTCGAAACCTCTCCAAACACCAAGGCTTAAGTGCTTAAGCTATAGCTATGGACCATCGGGGCATCGCATTAAACTTATGCTACACTAAAGTGTTACTCGCAATACTAATGGCTGGATTAAAGCATTTGACTGATAACACTTGAAATGTATGAACAGTGAAATAAAGCGAACTTTGCCGTTTTTGTATTTTAATCGTGAATAATATACAATTTGTACGTGGTCGTAGAACATTATTTAGCACGATTAGCTTATATTATAATTTAGTATAAAACTTATATAGATTAACATGTGGAAAATAATACTTACGTAGGAATATGTATATGTAGAGTTTTATTATGCAAAATGGACAAATAAATAATTTATAAAAAATGTTAATTGTATGTAATTAATAATGTAACACTATATTTATATTTATAACTATTAATTGATAAATAATAGAATCTCTAATCTCCTCACATTTCAAGAAATTAAAGATTCACATTAGATTTCACAGGTTATTGTAAAAAACATATCTACGTCAGCACTCCGCTTTAACACTTCTGCTGGGGGAAATTAAGTCGTATCCGTTCCAATTAGCGAGAGTTTGTTTTGCATTTCCCGTGCACCTCGACAAGGAGTCGATAATAAAAGCGGCACAATGCGGATCACGTCACGGCAGAATTATCTCGCTACGGCAGCCACGATCAATTACACTGGCGACCACGCGGGAAAAGGATGGAACACTTTTACTTAAGGAGCTTTTTATTTGTTGGAATCGTTTCTCCATAAATACTACTTCTAGTTTGTCGTTCGTTTCTGTTTTCATTTATTTGAATATATTTTGTATTAAGCTCTACGAGAACTACTATATACTAGTACCTACTATGGTAAGACGTATAGTAACTGGTATAAACAACGACAACAATTCATTAGGGCTGTAGTGTAACTATAGCGATCCAAATTCCGTTGTAATAGCGAACACACAATACGTATATAGAGAAAATTAACGGAAATTACAAATGTCGACGGAACACTTGATGCCGTATTGTCGTATTAATTAATAGAATAATCACTAGGGAAATTAAACTAAACTATAATTATTTGTAATACTTGTTCAGTAATATTTTGTACGAGGGAACCTAATGTTTAGACACTTTTTTCCATTCCATTAAGCCAAATTCTGGAGGTATGGTATATACCAGAGTGAAGAAATGATAATTTCTATAAATAAATAAATATTTTATTTCCTTGATCGGAATTGAACCAACAACCTGTCGCGTTAACAGTGACACTTAGTGCCCCTGCGCCACGAATGTTCTTTATGACATTTATATATTTTTAATAAAATATAGAAAGTTACAAATATTACATCAAATAAAGATAACAATACCGAATGTTATATTTACAAGAGTGACAATAAAATAGGTGAGTGCGACGAGCTAGACAATAAAACAAAGACACGGCTGAGACCGAGTTAGAACGAAATAATCTGGTGGAAACGTAGATCAATTTGGGGAGCGTGGAATTAGGGCTGCTGGTAAACCATCAAATTGGTGAAGATTTACGAGAGTAAATTCGAGAGAGGTACGTTTTAATTGTTGATGCTAGGTATTTGTTTAGGCGAGCACTTTTTACCGGAATGTTAACAATGGACGAACAGTTGTTACGTTTGTTTGTTTGTACTGTTTCAATGGTGCTTGCATTTTTAAATTGCATGCTCTACAATTATTTGTTACTTTAATAATAATGCATCAATACATGCTGTGTGCATGTATAATATTGTGTTTTTGTGGACGTGTATTATAATAGGGAATGTTTTTAATTATAACTATATACAGTAAGTACTATGTGAGATAACAAGCTACATGTTCAATTCAGCGTCAGATTAAAAAACGTGATGGTTGTGAGTTCGATTAGTTTTTTTTCCATTCTGGTAAGACAAAGTGCGGCGTTGAATTCCGCCACATAACACAACGGACCGGAAAAACAGAAAAAGGAGTGTCTTGACACTTAGTTGTTCCTGGCTTCTGAATTTTTAAAAGGATTTATATATTTATTTATTATTTTTAGGTTTTCGACGAAAAAATGCAAAAGGATATAAGAAAAATATATTACACGATATATGCATGTACAGGCATTTTTCTCATCTTAATCAACTCGCGCGCCCGGGGCAACAAATGTTGCTATCTAATCTGACTTTATATTGATTCATTTCCGTATAGTATATCTCATTTTTATTATCAATTTATCTTTTCCAATATTGTTATGACACAGAATCGTAAGTATTGGCATTATGTTAATTAATGTTATATCTCCGACTTCCTAAATGTTTTAAGAAATATTACGTGTGAGATTGCAGAATCTAACACCATGCCAAGGTATATTTAACATTATTTAAAAAAAATGGAAGTTTATAAATTTCAATCTTACAATGTTAAAATACAAAGAAATTTCAGCGACAACGATGTAGATCTTTGGTATATTTATAACATCTATTAATAAAAAAATCTTATATAAATATAAATATTACTCCGAGTAGGTGTGCAGGGGGACATGACCCACTGAACATACTACGCAGCTGATCCCGTCCATCCGTCCTAACCCCTTACTGCATGTACTAGTATAGAGACAGTAAGTGTTGACGTAGCATTAGCGTAGCATGTTCATAAAACACTCTTTTGAGATTTTTTAGTTACTTTGACGTATGACAGTAGTACCTACTCGTAATTAATATAATTAATTATACTGAAATATACTAATTTTTTTTTTTTATATACGGATCGAAGTGCGTAAAATAGCTAACTTGTGTCCACTCTAATAAAAAAAACAATATATATATATGAAGCTCGATCGAATATCACATAATATAATTATAAAAATATTGTAAACTGATTAAAAGCCAGCAGTCCCAGTGTATCAATTAATTTCTTGTTAGGAACGCGCTGTGGTGTGTGATCGGGCGGACGACCCGACGCGGATTAAATACGAAAACGCCGCGATTACGAAACGGAGCCGACCCTGCGGCGCCATTAAGAATTCAGCAAACGAATTGGGGACATCGAATCGACAAAATTGTGCCCGACTCATCTTTTCTTACATCGTGTATTTTCGTTCCCAAAAGTCGGATATTTTAATATTTTTTCTCTACTCTAGGGAGTAGACCGCTGTTTTGATCTACGATTCGTAAAACACAGTTTTTTCTCCATAAATATTGAATATATTTCTTCATATTCTTTATGTATCGGGGTGAAACTTTGTGAATCCATCTGACGATAATATACATATCTTTTATGAATGTGATTTTACGTAGATAGCTGGTATAGGCGAGGGCAACGGACTCTTTCAATCGTTTAATATTATGTTGTCACCGATATAACTCTCTAAATAAATGTATTTTTATTGACATAACAGATAGATAATATAAAGAAGTATGATTTTAAACTATCTATATACGTTATATTAATGAAGTAGCATTGCAATTGAAGCAGCAGTAAGTTGAGTTGATATATTTCTTGTAAATGATGACCATTCCATAAAATACCACAAAATATTTACTTTAGGCCCATATATATATACATATAGTATACTTATACATATGGTATATTTTCAATCAACTAATGCTCTATTTAAAACACATTCATCGTGTATGTTGTAATATAAAAATGAACATGTATGAAAAGGAAAAAAATATTTATATTAATATACGAGTAAAAGGTAAATTAATATAATATACAAAAAGTAAATAAAAATATATTTCCCACTTTATAAATAATATAGCTTTTTCATTTGCTCTGTAGAAAGCCTTTAACATCTTCGTGTTGAGAACGAAGCTTCCTTTAAATGGAACGTTTAGATACTTGAAGATTTATTACAGGATTTCAAGATTTATTTCATTGTATTCGATTGTATTACCTTGAATATATAAAAAAATATATTTTAGATGTAATATTATATCCTTATCTCTTTCACAGTATCCAAAATAAATATTTGTATGAAAACAAATATTTATTCTATAAACCAAATTTCGTAAATACCAGTAGATACTCGCACATTGTCACCACAAAGGCACCTCGTAAACAACCAGTTCATCAAGCCTTTTAACCCACACCGCACTCTATTGACCCACCGCATATTAGGTCTTTGCCAATCGGGGTCAAGTGTCTTAATTGTCTACGGCACCAGGATGTGTCAAGGAGCGGAGGTGCTCGCTACAAAGTGAATAATATACAAGTTCCCATAGCTATAGCGTATGATTTTTTTAATTTAAATTATACTATGTCACTCATGCGAATGAATTACTTTCAGTGCATTAACATTAAGTGATACTTTACTTAATATGAGTGAGGATAATGAACTGAACAAAGAAATGTCCAATTATATAATGAAAATTAATTAATGAAATTGGTGTAACAACAGCTTTCAAATCAAAAAAAGTATTTTAACTTCGATCATTAAAAAAATATTTATATTGATTCATATGCATATATTACATTGTTTTAATTATCTTAGCCTGACTTAGTTTAAGTTAATTAGTTACTAACTATATTATAAATCATCTTCATCTTTTCCATAATATATAAAGTAAATTAGAAATCTCCAAGAATACATTTTTAAGAAATTGTATAATAATTCCTTATGATATATTTTCTACCATAGCGACTAAATAGAACATAAAAATGAATCATTTATCTTATTAGGGACTACATTGTTTCCCTTAGACGTCAATGATAAAAAAAATATTTAGTCATGTCACACACCATTACCCAAACAGTTATCCAAGCTGAGTCGAAGCTGTTTAAGCAGCCAACCATAATGTAACGAACGTCTATATCGGAACAAGGAAATTTGAACAAAGTTGTTACATATTGGATGAAGTTACAAACATGAGAATATTCGTTATTATTTAAATAAACTTTAATCATATAAACATACGTTCTTCTTATATAACAGACAATAAAACAAAATAGGGGAACTGTTGTCTATATTATAAACATTTCGTATAAGGATAACTTTGCTCTTAACAATAGATACCTAGGCAACATTTGAACACAATATCACCGCGTGCTCTGTGTTAATTATATACCTATGGATGTTCTGACTGTCACACAGGTATTTGAATAAATACAATTTTACTAAATAGAAACAAAGATAAGAAATATAAAACATTTTTAATATATATAATACACAGTAAAAGAAGTTACATTTATTGTTGTTTTACTTTATTCAATTACTGGCACAAAGGCGGTAAAAAATTGCGCCTAAAGTTATTTCACTGGCACAATGCGAAAATTGGTAACAAAAACGACCTACATGATGTGGTGTCAACAAAGATAATATATATCGCGATATCGGGGTATCTACGGCGCCATTGTTGTCCCTAAACGCAGTCGTGATCCCGGGATCCCGGGATCGTCAACCCCAGACTCGTTTGTCCCGGGATATCCTTCGGCAAACATCAACGCAACCCGAGATTCACTAGGCCTTTACTCAAGAGCTTTGTTGAGTCGCCGCAGGGTATGAAAATATAAATAAATATATTATTCCTCCCCCGCTTATACTCGTCTTGTTTTTCATCGTAGCTTTGTTATTGCTTCATGTTGTGTCAGTTTTTTGTGAAATAATGAATTCTTGATTCTTTTTCGCGCTTCCTATTAGCTTGTAAATTACTATACAAAAAAAAAATTTACATTGTTGGTGCTTTATGTTTATCTGAGAAATAGAAACATTTTCATGGCTCTCTAACATAAATAGAGAAAATCAAATGTTTATTTAATTAATTTACTCTAAATATCTGCACTTTAAACGCCCAACATTAGGCTATAATTATGTATGCAGCAATTATCGACATATACAAATAAGACAAATATAACATTTGAAATGAAAATATGCCAGACTCTATTGTGACTTTGTCCCGTTACTAAAAGTATAGTAATATATAAAAGATATTTTCCTAAAAGCATCTACCTACTTTGTTTATAAGCTCAAACCTGCACACTGTAGTTGACGATCGTTGCCATTACTTAGAGGACAGGACAAAGGGAACTTTACGGAAACATCAAATAAAAGAAGCATGCTATTCCAGAGTTGCACCTCAAACTTCGACTCGTGTTGACCTATCGATCGAGGAACTCAAACGACTTGTCTCAACTTCGATATTAGTTCGCGCGTGATAGATTCAACCCGGCCAGTTTGACAGTTACGATGGTGACAGATGACGCCTCATACCATAACGCGCCGGTAATTTGTCTTCGACTGAAAGACTTACCGATAAAAGTGCTAACCAAAACTGCTTTTCTTTATTATTGAAATAGTTTAACTTTATATTATATAACAATTTTTGACACGAGTATGTATTATATTATGATATTTTAATTATTTAAAGACTGATCAATTATAAAATACATGTTTATATGTGTATAGTACAAGATACAGCTGTCACGTTTGAATAAGCGCCAGAACAAATTCCATTGAGGTGATTTCCAGGTTTCAATTCCAAATTTCTACATAACATTAAACTATACTAACAATTTCCCATTTCCTAATAACCTTGTCATAATAACAATCGATTTTTAAAGAATGACTAAACACGCCCCATCTTGTTGTATAGAAATAATGAGTTTAGCGTCCTGGCGAGGAGTTTTGCGGCAGTTTACTCCACAGGAAAGTGTTAAACGCCTTTAGTGTCATTCCAGTGATTAATTTGTGTCGGGCCTGTCGCGGTAATGGGCTAAAATAATTTAGTGGGCGACGCTGCTTTATTTATTGTCAGGCTTTGTAGCGTGTTGAGCTTTAGAAAATACCTCATCGTTAATCTAGTAGATGGCAACATTCTAGGGAAGTGACGTCACCATATTTCAATATACATCTTATTTAGATTGTAATTACGCTAATTAATTTAGATTTTATAATATAATATAAATAAGATTTTAGACATGTTTCGCATCGATTAGGTATTATAGTGGACACGGCAGGTGCGGTTATGTGTTTAGTTGTTTTCTGCCTAATTAACAGAAACAATATGCTAAGATGGAATAGCACAGCAATTTGTCTAAGTTGCAAAGCAAACAGTCAAGCAAGCAATATAGGGGCTAAATATTTTTCTACACTAAAATCACAATTTTAATCCACTTTTACTTTCTACTTATAACACAAGCACCTATTATTATAACATAATATTACAAAATTATTACTACCTCTTTTTAGGCAAAACAAACAATTTAAAAGTAAGTTTCATTTGCAGCGCAACCCCAATATTTTAAAGCAAGTCAACCATCTGCGGCCAGGTTGTTTTATAATAATATAATAAATAAAGGTTTTCCTTTGCAAACTTTTCCGATTGACTTGTGGGAGGTATTTTGATTTTGGGCTCATAATGAATGTTTCTGGCTGATAAACAACAAACTTGAGGTCGAATCAACATCACGCGAGCGAAGTTGGAAGTGAAAAGCCACTAGGAATACGATATAACTTGTCTGATTTCGTCGAAACTCGTCTAAATCCCTCGTCCGACTTGCGTTCAACTTTAGCAGATCGAAGGGCGAACAACAATGCCGCACTAAACAAAGGCTCTTTGATATACTTTGCGAATTATCAAGGAAGCCAAATAAAGATAATCCTTGTGTTTATTGCATTGAAATGAATGAGGATTAATTTTTAAAACAGTTAAACTCGTTTAAGACTAAGAAGCGAAGTAACATATATTCGTATAATGTATCAACAAAATTTGTTTAATATGCACAAAAAAGTTTTATCAGACAACTAGTCAACTAGTATTACGGTAGGAGTACCATACTACTAGACTAGTTTTAAAAAAAAATCCTAATTGAACGTTGTACCATGAGACGTTAATTACTTATTATTTATATTCGACCGAAAAAGGGTCTGGTTTGTTTCGGTTAAAAGTGAAACTCCTTTGATATCAAGTAAAGTATATGGATTTCTTATTCATTGGAGCACGTAATAAAAAAGTATTGACGTATAGTTTATTTTGGCCGTAGATTGAGTAAATTATTTTTGTGAAAACCGAAAGCATGGCCAAACTAGATTTTGGTCAAAATGTGCCAAAACCGAAGCGAAACCTTTTACTACTATTTACCATCATTTACTTTAAAAAACAATGCACAATATAAATATAATAATCTGTTTACTTAATAAATGTAACTAAATATACCAAATAAAGAAAATCACTATCAGAAAGTAAAGCATTAAAAGATTATATTTTTGTTATAAATAAGACGTTGAAAAGAAATGGCACCAAATTCCATCCTTTGCGTAGGTATTTCCTTTGTTACATGAGTGGTATTCGTGTCCTCGCCGATGAATAAAGGCCCTTAATCCCGTATTACATGAGCGATGACTGTAGAATCGAACGACAAAAATAAATACTGTTTGGACTTATGGGATTTTCCCGTATCATCGATAAGTAATACGGTGGGTATTGTAGCCCATATTTCATGCTTCTTTTTATATAATTTGCATTTTCCTTTTTTAATTATCTTAGAGTTTATATTTTAAACTTTATTGTAAAAGTATAAAAAACATTTTTTAGACTATAACAAAACAAAAAGTTAGTTACTATTAAAAAGTTTTTAAGCCCTTTCATTTTACTTTCACTACTTACTTTTCAATACATCAGCAGGCTTTATATAAAACTTAATTGTAACTACTTTAATTACAAAAAAATAAAACATTCGATATATTTCATTACAAAAAGAGAATAAATAAATAATGTCTATATAGTAGAGTACATTAGCTGGCACTAGTAATTTGCCTCAGAATAAAGTAAAGTATGATGTAATCAAACAAAATCGATACGCCATGGGATTGAACACCTGACGTGTCACCTAGCGACCGAGTACAAACATTGGTGAAACACGCCCAAATTGTTCCACACGGCACGCAATGCTACGGAACATTAAAAGTAATTTTAATATTACTTTTAAATTATAGACCGATAAAAGACTTTGTTAATATTATGTTTGACGTATTAACTTTTATGTTATTACTAAGAAACATGATTCAGAAAAATATATTAAAAGCATTTGAAAATTATATAGGTACTTATATGTATTTTTATAGAGAGAATTAGGTATGATATAATTTTAACATATTTAGATATATTATAAAGATCCTTGTTATTATCAAAATTGTATAAAATATAATTATTTCTTGTAGACCGACATTTTGATGATAAATAATAAATTAAAAAATAATGATAATTATAATACGAATATAGTATAGTTATAAATAATAACATTAGACATCATTTCTTTAGATATATCAAATAAAACTTCTAAAATATTTAATCTCTCTAAAATTTAAACAAAAAAACACCCAAATCAATTAGTCTTACTGTATCTATAAAGTGGGACGTATAATGCTTAGGTCAGTATCACAAAACACGCACAGTAAGGGATAGCTGTTAAAGTTTATTTGCTGAATCTTACACAATTACGCTTGTCGTATCACAGCGTCACACCGCAAACTACGCACAATTATAAGGGACACATTAGGTGGGCAAAGTTTACTCGTTCACATACCTACCGTAGACTAGGATAATATTGAAGAGACAAATATAGTATCATAGTATAGAATCAAATTTCAAGAGAAATCGGAAATAACTTAGTCTTCTCTCAGCATATTTATGGCCTTTGAGTTGACAGTGGTAATGTTTGTAGTCTTAGAATTTTTTAGATTTTTCTCGTAATTATCAAAAATATTGGAAAAGCGATGACATTTCTTTTATTATACCCAATGATTTAAAATCTTCTCTAAATAGAAAAAAACCATGAATAAAATATTATAAATAGAGAGAAATCTATTTAAAGATGTAATAAATCTGAATGTAAGTAGTTTCTAATTCACGACAATAATCTCAAAAGTGAATTAAAAAAGAAGTCGTATAAGCTAGGTTAAATACTCAGTTGCTAAATTATATGTAGATATTGTAGAGAACACAAATCCTACATTGCTTATCAGGGAGATTGTGCGCGTCAACGTAATGCGTGTCTTGCTAGAGTACACAAGATTAGGTCGCACTAAGCTCGGTTGACAAGGGACATGCAAACCTGTCCATTTGCTCTGAAATCTTACTTATTACAACAGAATTGCCATTTATTAGCGTGGTCACAATCACCAACCCAGAACGTTGGCTAATAGACTCGGACAACCCTAATTGCTCCACAGGTCGACCAAAATCAACGGGAGCAAAAAATCTTTTAGCTTACCGAAACGTAAACTTAACTTGCGAATAAATCACGGGGAAACTTCGTTTGAAACAGTGGACCGCAACGAGGAAACTACGCTATTTTCATAAGAGGAAAAACAATAACTGGAGGCGTGGAACAAGGGCCGCTTTTAAGGCCCATAAATCAAAATACGAACAATATTTTCTGTATAACGCTAGACAAGCACTTTCACTACGAGATTTTTTGGGACTCGATGGGTTTAGTGTTTCGTTTACCTTTTGCTACTGGCTTCCTTTTATTTCTTTATAGTACCTACTTTGTAATAAGTTGAGCAAGGTATTAAAAAACTGTTATCGGTAACTGTAACTTTAGCCTTCTTGTTTAGAAATAATAAAGCGAATATTATTAAGTTGATAAATATAATTTTACTATCACTATTGTATTAAGTTATATCAGTAGGAACCTAAAGTTAATTTTTAAAGCTGCGGGAAGAAATAAAATAAGTACTACGTGCCTTAAATAACATTTTCCTTCCCAGGAAAACACTTATATCGTTAACTGCAATACACATATGAACTCGGCGCTCTGAATCACTGTCTACCCTAAAATGTAGGTGCAGTTAACTAAGTACTACGCTATGAGCCCGGCAATTTTGCTTTTAGGAAATTCGGTATAGCAGAGGATAGTGGATCTGATAATATAGAGTAAATCGATTAACAGGAAGAGGGGAATGTTGCTAAAATGCAGATAAGCCTTTAAATTGGATGTATGTATTTGTTAAATGTAGCGATGTAATAACGTAGCAGAAAAATGTTTAAATTCTGTGGTGCTTGTGGGTACTGTGCAAATATTTAATTTGGCTGAATGTTTATATATACACGATAAAATAAAGAAAAACGGAATCGTATAGGGTCACATTATAATCCGTCTGTCAAAACCATTTACATATATCGAGATCGCGTTTAGATATTAAGCTAAAATTTACATCAAATATTCAGATATATATTCCCTTGGAGCACAGAAAAATTCAAGCTTCTAAGTGAACGCAATCAAAAAATAAGAGCATAATAACTAATAATACTTTAAGGTTCTTAACGTAAATTTATCATGAAATTATTGTCTATACTTAATGACTCCCTAATAATTCTCTCCTAGTTATGAAATGATGAATTCGCAACATTTTTTCTTTGAAGCTTAAAGAATTACCGAGATCAATCGTTTGAGAGCTTCGTGTCTCTTTCACACCTCAATTTAAGGCTTAGTTTTTGAGACGTTGTCTCATTTTGTGACCGATTTGTAGATGAAACATCAAACAGATGCCTATATCTTTAAATAGAATAAGTGAGGATCGTATCATCATACCTTATGTACATAATATATTGCTATTAATTGCTTTGAACTGACTAAATAAGTCGAAAAATCTATATAAGTAAAAACATACCGAATGAATAAAATATGGTCATAATTAAAATATATTAGATACTATTGCCATATATCTACGTGTATCATAATAATCTATTTCTTCTTTTTTTAGCTTCACGCTGTATCCCACACACAGCAGATTAGGCAAAAGGAACCTGTGGCCATCCCACATAATAATTATAATAAATATATACTTATATATACATATATAGAATAGACAAAATACACTACACAAAACACATAATATGATATATATAGTGTTAAAACACTTCGTAGCCCATTTTCCGCCGAATTCTGAAGGCATTGGGTGTTGATTTTCTGAACGCTTCGCTTTGCCTCGACACCAGAGCGAAAGAATGAAAATATTAAATATTTCGTTTCCTCGAGTGGGAACCAAATCCACAACCTATCGTATTTACAGTCACACGCCCGTGCCCCTGAGCCACGACTGGTCTCTTACATTACAATAACATCCACTGTAATAATAACAACAAGAGCAAAAGGTACCAAGTCTTAACGATTCCTCTTCAAATCTTAGACAATTATGAGGCAGCGGTTATGGATAGCAGGGGTGTGCCGCCCTCTAGGAGCCTAGATAACGCAATTACAGTGCCGTTATTAAGCGACAGCTATTATTCATTGCTAAGCCCTTGTATTCATCTGGAAGCGTGGAATGTCTGACGATATTTTCATTTCGGATTTGAGAAATCAGTTATTTATATTAATTAATTCAGTGTTACATTGCGTTGGGTATGTAGACTTCATATTAGTAGCATTTAACAGCATACCGTCATTGTATGTATTACTTTTAAATAATACCAAAAAACATTTTCTGGCTCCCACGTTAGTGTTAGTTTAATAAAATAAACCGTATGAGTCCTTTACATTTTGCAGAAATTTCGTCAAAATAGATAGAGCTAAATATAGATAATTGCAACAAAATGGCGTTACATTATATTTTGTTTTAGAGTCAAATTGTTATTTGGATAAATGGGAACCTTCGAGAGTAGGCAAATTCATTTGAATTAATAATGGTTAATTATTCTGGAAGATAAATACTAAGATATAACGAGGCGAGCTGTTAAGGGAATTTCTGTTTATACTCTGTAAAGCTGAGAGAACAATAAAAACATGTGAAATAAGGTTAGGAACCGAGCAGAATGGATGTAATAAAGAAATAACTTCAGAGAAACGCGCTTTACGTGAATAATTTGGTGCTTTCGTCCTTGGTGCACACAATGGGAGTTACTGTTCCGAAGAGAATAAAAATATTCATATTTTTCCATTCGCGCACAAGGCAAAAGAGAATTCATAAATTTTAAAATGAAGATATGTTCGCTATTAGTTTCATGTTTTTTTTTGTTTCGAACGAAGCAGAAGTTAATATCGAATGATTTCAGGAATTAATGGAAAAGTAACGAATACCACATCATATAATAAATACTCTGAGATAAATAAAAATTTAATTTTCTTTACTTGTTTGTATTTTCCCGTCCAGGTTACCTCGTAACCGAGGAAAGGGAAAGGTGAAAATCGTTAGCGTCTTGTTAACTTGTAAATGTATTACAGCTTGTTACAGATATTATCACGTGTAGCTTTACAATATATAATGAGGAATTCTAGCCACGGCCTCGTCCTTTATAAAAGACTGCTTTATACATATACCTACATTATAAATAATTTCATATTTCCTTTTCCTTATGATATTTTTTATTTAAATCATTTTATTGATTAGTAACATATTAATATTTTTATGTATATACAGATAACATAAAAATTGTTTAACATTTACTATATATTTCAAGGTGTAATAAGACATTTTATAATTGTAATATTTAAATTTATATATAGTTTAGTGACATCATAAATTGACATCAAATAAAATATTAATTCTATAGTTTGAAGTAGCAGTAGCTGGAAATATTAAATTGATCACCTATAAATTCCTAATACCAATACGTATCGAAAGTAATGGAAGTCTAAATTAAAATAGATGGAATTTACATCAGATAAAAAGCTTATTCAACGTGGACGAAACAGTCGTGTCTGTCTTTAAACGATATTACATAAATGACTGTCACTCAGCGCGCCGTAAGTCCACCTCAATCTGTCGGGAACAGTGTAATAGAATTGATGAAAGCGGTTGACCGCCTAGCTCCGGCTATAACCTGTCATCCCCCTGGCCGATACGCTACGATAAGGGTTAACGGGATTTCTTTACTTTATCTAATAAAATGATTATAACATTTAATTATAATGTGTTAACTGCATTATTATGCTAGTAGTAGTTTGGTTTTCAAAATTGAAATTTTACAAACTTCGAAAGTTGGCGAACTAAAACTACATTGACGTCACCTCACTAAGTAAAATAAAGAAAACCAATTTCACTTGAGTAATGAAGCCAGAAATGTCAACGTTGAAGTTTCCGTAGAATAATATTGTTCGTGGAGATCACTTTTAAAATTGTTTTTAAGGATTAGTTTACGAATACCTACCTCAAATTTAAAACTCACTCGTACTTTTACGTATCTTCTAACTTGTTATTATATTACAACTATCTTCTTTACGCTATATATATGAGAAAATATATGAAAAATTGTATTTTATTTATAAAATCTAGATATACGTGCAGATGAAAACAGTACAGAAAAAGTATCCTTGGATTTGATTGTTAATGTTGTATAATAAAGAATAATTGAAAAAAGGAGAGCTAAAAAGCAGATGTTCCAAAATAAAGGTAATACAGATCTAAATGGTCTGTCAAAAGAGATTCGTAACAACCAGTTAGATTATGTTAGTTTAGAATTGTTTAAATGTACGTAGTTTGTACTATATAGATAGATACGGGCGTGTTGAAATTAAACAAAANAAAGAGTAATATTTGTAGTCCTGGGACTTGAAAAACCATCACAGGGTGTCGGTTTTTCCGATATTTTTTAAAATCAATATAATATGAAAAATACATGACAAAGTTTTTTTTTTATATTTTTCTCATAACTGTCACGACTTGGTATATCACCTGGTTTCATTTTATCGTTGACTCCTGGGACACCCTGTATATGAGAAAATATATGAAAAATTGTATTTTATTTATAAAATCTAGATATTCGTGCGGATGAAAACAGTACAGAAAAAGTATCCTTGGATTTGATTCTTAATGTTGTATAATAAAGAATAATTGAAAAAAGGAGAGCTAAAAAAGCAGATGTTCCAAAATAAAGGTAATACAGATCTAATTGGTCTGTCAAAAGAGATTCGTAACAACAAGTTAGATTATGTTAGTTTAGAATTGTTTAAATGTACGTAGTTTGTACTATATAGATAGATACGGGCGTGTTGAAATTAAACAAAAACGAGCCGAGCATGAGGGTATCCGATTGATTGGTTTTCCTTTTTTTACCTAACGGTATAGACAGGTAGGTTACGGGCGTAATCCTCTTGTATTTTTTCATTTCTATTTCGGTTCGTAAATGTTATTAAACGTTATTTTCCAGTTTTACAATAAAATATTTGAATGATTCTTGCAAATACCACTGTTTATACAACTTCACGCTTTATCCCGCATACAGCAGGATAGGCACAGGGATCCTAGTGTACAATACCCATTTTCCGCTGGATTTTCGAGGCAATGCGTGTTGTTGTTGCCCTAGTACCAAGCTAAACGCACGGCATTAACGCAGCTCTTTTATTGATTTTTAGAGCGAAGAATTGAAAATATTATTCAGAGCCGTTTTTAGAGCAAAAAATCGAAAATATTAATAGATTACAAACAAGTTTGTTTATTTAAAAATAGAAATATTAAAAGTTGAAAAACTAAATGACAAAGAAAAAGCGATCGGAACAATTCTGTATCTGTACTGCCAATTGGGGCAGTTAATTGTTTGCGGGTCGGCCGTAGAGGGAAGGACAACTAACATCACTACGCGAGTTAGCTCCTATAAATACAGTTCATAAACCTTTGTTCATCAGAGCAAGGTAATTGACAAGTTGTTACATTTAGCGAATGTTTATAATTCTCCAAAAGACTTTTTTGGTTAATTAATTAAAATTAATTTTCTTTTAATTCATTATATTTTCTATTTGTACAATATTTGTATAAATATTTTGACACGTCACTGATACATGGGTACTATAGTAAAGTTATAAACTTATGAGCAGTTTTGAATAGTTGTTAACCATTTATTTACTAACTTTGTGATTTAAATGTCGTATGAGGGTTTATTTACGTCACCGCTATGATGCTTACCTGAAACCAAAAAAAATTATAATTAATATTTATTTTTTCAGAATTCAAACACAACGTTACGAATATTTTTATATCATAACTAAACAAATTCATGAATCAAAATCAACTCCTCCTAATTCACCATTCAAACCTGGTGTAACATTCATAATATGTAAAAGATATTAGACTAACCGCAGCAGTTACCAAATATAGTTAACGAAAGAAACATTACTTTAAGTATTTACTATACAATAATGATGTCAGCATCCAACAACATAATCAAAAGTGTTGTGAAAAAGATACAAACACTCAATAGTTTCGTATTTCCAATATCATGATCCCTATCCCTAGTGAACAGTGTGTCAGTTGATTGGACATGTGACAACGGGCTCGGCGAGAGTGGATTGATTCCAACCCCCTACCCTCTACCCCCTATCTCATCTCTGCGAATTCCACAACAAATGTGATTACCGGAGTAACTGGAATAACTATTCCTTGCGGTTGCTTTCTGTTGATGTACCACTGTTAATACGCCTTGTGCTGAATGAATCATTTTAAAAAAACTTTGCCTGGCAAAATTCCTTTCCTTTAGAATATATATTTTCCATTTCTATCTCATTTATTTTTGAAAAAAAAAATTTATCTGCTTTATACTGTACCTCGGATACAGCATGATAGGCAGAGGAATCCTAGTGTTACCAATACGTTTCCCACTTTCCTCCAAATTTTTCGAGGCATTGCGTATTGAGTGGCGGAACTCAACACAGTGGTTGTACCTTCGTGCCAGAGCAGCACAACGGCCTCTGTTTATATTTAGTAAATGCCAATATTTTAATTTTATTATTCTATCATTTTCTTAGTATTATTGTCTTTTAATGTTTAAGATAGATTTAAGCCTTTGTACCGTTGCTGTAAAGATAACATAATATTTAGATTTAAAGTTAGTTCAAAAATCGCCCATTCATACGTCACCTGTGACACAAATCGTTTTGCGCAACAAAAGCGAACCGTAAATCACCAATCATTTTACGGAATGGCAATACAGGGGCATCCATATTTCACTCGTTCACGTTTCCTGCGTAGACGTATGAGAAAATATTTGGCAAGTCAAGTTTTAAGGGGGCATTTGGTAAATGTTCCCAGACGGCCGCTCTGACGCGGGGTGACCGGAGGATTCTTCCAGATTATTTATTATGTTAGTGACATGGGTGTTGTAATTCCCCTAACACAATTTGAGCTCTATCAAGCGATGGATTAAAATAGATTGACCTATTGCTGGATCACTGTCCTATATTATAATGTTATTATAGACCGATAGAGATGGCCCGCCTGATCATAATTAGATTAGATAAGTATAGAAATATGTAAATAACCATCTTGTTTAAAAATATACACATAATATATATAACACAAGAAATAATCTATATTATTATTTTTATAAAAAGGTCCTTATTAGTCCTATCTTTTGTAATATTTTTTGTATAGGACAAAACATTGCATTGAGCTTTTATTTCCCGTAATATGTTAATTTACTTAATGGGTATTTTGGTAGTTGTGTAAACAGTATAACAGTATAACAGTAACATAAATAAATAAAATATTGTAGTATAAATATCACTATCAGTAGTAGTATAATGTAGTAGTAATGTATGTAGTATAATGTAGTAGTAATGTATGTAGTATAAATATTACTATCACTCATACAAGTAGATTCTCATGTAGAGTTAAATATTTTCATGATTTTCATTTCATAATTCTTAAACATCGTTGACAGGTTAAAATCGTTGACAGGTTATTTTTTTAATGCATGGATGGTTTAATATATCACAACATACACTACAGCAAGTCGGCAAAAAATTTTACAAACTTTCAGTAAAACAATTTAAAGCCTGTTAGTCAATGGCTGTAAGCCAGCGAACAGAGGCAGTGCACCATCCATTTTATTAATAACGGCTGATCATAATATAATAAATTACCATTATAATCATGCTTGATACCGATTTTGTGTATAATAGGTACTTAATGAACTTTAGATTTATACTCATACTCTAGCGACGGCGTGAGATTGTAAACACACGATGTTTGTGGATTCGAGCTCCATATGAGGAAATGTATTATTTAGCTTCCTCACTCTGACAACATAAAACACAACTTAGTTCCACTATTCATCAGAGTGTATTGCCACTAGATTCTCTTATTTTTGTATAATAAATGTTCGATATTATCTATAAGTTTAATAAAAAATTATGTGTCTCTTTAATTTCAAGTAGTCGTGTTATTTCAAGTGCATATAGTTAGACGGCGTTGTGGAGCATTCCCGGGGGATAGAGATTTTCGCGAGGAAACCCACGTTTGCCGTTCACACCTAAACCTAAACTGAACATTTTTCTATATGCGATAACTTCTGCGAACAAAATCCAATAAAATCCCAAAAATCCCTAAATTACGATTTACTAAGTGAACTACAGTATAGATAACCATACTAAAATAATCAATCAATTTTCCCTAAATACACTTAAATAGTATTAAATTAATATTTGTATAGTTCAAGCGTGGACCATTAATATATTAAATAAAATGTCAAATGTCAATTTGACTGTACGTAGTTGGAAAATATTTTATAAGTTTGTAACATACATAATGAAAGCCTCATTATTAGTGACTTTCAGTCAGCAGAAGTTCAGCTCAGAGGCATACGGCACCTTTGAGGCGCACGAAGGCTCTCATCGACGCGTCGCACCTCGCCGAGAATATTCAAAAATAGGCTCCCCATACACCCCGGATGTAATGACGCTTACTTTATAAACGATTTCATTGAATTTTATTGGAAACGTTGCCATTTCCGTCACGTTGTGCTCTTTTGGATTGTTCGTAATTGAAATGCCTACCGTGACGTGTACGGTAGGTCTTTGCATCTTAATTCCTTTGTTAGGTGTTCTATTTGTGATGGAAATAGTAATTGAATATCGAAAGGTTGCGCAATTATGCAGAAAGCCATCCCCCATACATATTTATTCTCGGAGCTACAGTATTTATTTTGTACGTTTCTCTTGACTTCCTAATTAGAAAATATGGTGGTCCTAGCAACACTTATCAGAGTGACCACACGCTCGTTGTGTTTACTTAGGGTTGTTGTCTTAATGGAGGCGAGAATGTGTTGCGAAATTCTCTTCTAAATTGGCAATCACGATATGCAAGCTCTGCTTTTATTGCTGAGTAAAAATTGTACCGACATTTGTGGGTTGCTTTTTCACTCTTGTTATCATTGTAAATATTCGTGGTACATATATTGATGCGGTAAAATTTTGAACTGCTTCACAACAATACTCAATATCAAGTCATATACAAACATGGAGGATAACATTCTATAAATCACATATTTCATATAATTATAATATATTAACATATTTCCATATGTTTTAACAAATGTGGTAAAGGAAGAGATACCTTATTCGTTTTTATTTTTAACGCATTTATTAGAAGGATAAAGAATATAAGAACGGAAGTATTACTCTGTACACGTCACGGCTATGTGTTCGACTCCATTCGAGTGAAGTAAAGAGAAAAAACCGCCGCGTTGGGTTTCGCCATTCTACATACAATGTCCTGAAAATTAGACGAAAAGTGGGCAACATTAGGTTTTTTCTGATTTATCTGCTAAAAATAAAAAATGTAATAGCAAATGTTGTCGTTACATTTTTCTTTGCCATTAACTAAACCAACATTTTGGTTTATCCATCTAACACATTGATACCTAATATTTAGACAAACACTGAATACACAAAAATATATATATACTACATCAATATCGAAAATTCTGTCCCAAAAAATATTAATAAAATTTGAACATTTCAATATATGCACATATAGATAGATAGATAGATGTTTTACAAGGTAATAAATTTCCTATCCAGCCCCTGGTTCCAATACGTCTACTAAAACCTATCAAGCATCTTGATAGATTTCGATACTTCATTAAGCACGTACTAATAGCGAAAGTTACTGAAGCAGTAAATGTCTCGTCGCCACACCGCATACGACCAAAGTACTTTATTATAATGTTGTCGTTTTTAATTAACTTTCGTACATATTTTTAACAGTTCCAATTAATATAGAACATTCCAAATATTACAAAATCTCGTACACTATTATATAATAGAGAAAATATATATATTTTTTTCTTTTATCAGCAACATCTCAAATTCAAATTTACTTATAACAAGATATCTTTTAAATCATAATCCTAAACTAATAAAATTAACAGTGTTATCTCAAAAGATCAAACAAACAAGCTCAACTAACATAATAAGAGACACCAAATCCGCGGCGAATATAAGCCGAACACGTCGGAGACAAACTGCTCGACTCAACATTTACGATACACCCTTATTCCCAAGAGCGCCCACTCGATCTCATTGTCTCAGCTGGTCTTGATACTATAAATAGTTATATTATAATAGGAAAATAAAAGTCACTATTCATTCTTACTAATAAAGTAAGCCGATAAAGCCTAAAATATTACATAATTACCTAGAATATAATATGTATTATGAGCATCAAGATCAGAAGTTTTCTTCAACAATCGAAATAGCAAAAATATTCAAAACTTGAATATCG
Organism: Heliconius cydno galanthus; assembly: GCA_036379175.1. Classification (NCBI taxonomy): domain Eukaryota; kingdom Metazoa; phylum Arthropoda; class Insecta; order Lepidoptera; family Nymphalidae; genus Heliconius; species Heliconius cydno. Next base: position 271,237 of record JAKRZM010001144.1, on the reverse strand, counting down.
TGAACGAGATATAAGAGACATAAATATTTTTACGATACAATTGACAATATAATTATAGATAATTACTATTTATACATCTATCAATATTTACACAATTATTTTTAAGTCTTGTAAACTTACAAGTTGACCAAGCGACCAAACGTTGTCTAGGACTAGAACAAGCTACCATTAGCGTAAGACGCTCCTCCACAAGGCAAAGCTACAAAATCTAATAATGTCTCTGTGCTTGTATAAAAATATAATATATAGCCTTCAATACCAAAATTCCTGTCCTTACTACACCGAGAAAGTTGGCAGTAAAAGAATCCGCAAGAAAGTTCCAATAATCGCACACTATAACTTCGGCAATGCGAAAACCAACAAAGTGTTTACGCACACATTGTCGCGTTGCCATGGTTACCGGGCTGATCTCTTGGGAGTGAGCAATAACTCGTGCCTGGTTAATAGGATGTCACCAAAATTAGGGAAGGCACCCGTTCCCAGCACTGGTTGATTACATGCTGAGAAATGCGGAAAATTACTGAAATACTTAATGACACTGTTTCCTTTGCAGCGAACTCTATAAATATTTACTTTACTACGCCATAAAACAAAGTTTGTTGCTATACCAAGTTTGAATTAACGACCTAAGTGTAAACACATGTTACTCTAAAAGCATTTTATATTCATTCATACAAATTACAAACTGTTTTGTGCTAGATATTTTATCTTAAACTAAAATAGTTAACCAAGTATACGACGCCTGTGGAAAAAATATAGCAATATCGCGTATTGACGTACACTTATGTCCGTAAACCAAGCATTCTTTACAAAAAATGTGTTTTAAGAACTTTCCTGTCATTATTATGTAAAAACAGATTTTCATACTCACCAAATTGTTTATAATAATTTTCCTTGTTTGTTCCTCTGAAAATATTTCCGCATTGTTCGAGGAAAACTTACAAGTTTAATGCGATTAGGTAAAAGAGAAAACACTGAATAAAATTGTATAACTACATTTCTTATGTCGTTTATAGCTTCGAATAGGACAACTTAATGCTGTTAAAAAAATGCAGAAAGAATGATTGAGCTTGCTCTGAGAGAATTCGTTTTGAAGAACATGATATGTACTTAAAAGCTTTTTGTAAAATTGCTCGATGAGTGCCTTTTACTCATACATATCTATATATATCATAAATACAACAAGATGGTTACAATCAAATGCCAGTTTGTTACTTAATTTATTTTATTCTATAACAACTTCACATATTTTCAAATGTTTTGTGCTATTTGGTAATAACTTGACATTCTATTTTTCTAGATGGAGTTTAATAAATTAACACGCAAGATGAGAAACGCTAAGTTATTTACTTATAGCTTTAAATGGATACATTTTATTTGTTAAAATGTATTATAATTAAATAAAAAAAACTAAAATGTCATTTTTTAACTAAAAAAAAACAAAAAAAGTCCAAACGAATAAGTAATAGCACACAGTAATAGTATTTAAAATAGGAAATAACATTTTATATCCATTTAAGTAAGTGACGATACTAAATTGTAGCTGTATCTTAGCGAGGAAATATAGCGTTTCGAGGACGACGTTAATACATTTTCGTTCCTATTGAGAGCGAAGATGGATTAATTTCAGCGAGTCAAGATCCGTCTTTGGCAGTCGCTTTCAGAATTTGAGCCATCGTATTGCAAGAACACTACTTTGCTTCAGTTTAAGACTAAGTTTCAATTGAAACTTGCCTTGAGAAGGGATACAGGCACAGACACTTTGATGAGGCGTCGTCGGTGGATGAGTTATGTTCAGTTGATATAATTAACAGCAGCTAAACGAATTTAGGGAAATATTTTAATTGTTATTAAACTGTTTTCATCTCCAGGATATTGCAAAGTGAAATGAAAGGACCTGGTGGTATTTTGTCACTGTTTGTTATATAAATGTTAAATACATATTATTACGAAAGGTTGTTTCATATCTGCCTACTAAAATGGCGTTTGGTAAAAAAAAGGTATAAATAGAAGAGTATACAGATCATTGAAGTTTCTATAGAGTTGGGTTGAACCCTTTATTGATTCTTATGGAAAAGTGTTTTATGGCGTGTTTCCTATCAACTTTCCCTCGGAACAGGAAGGAAGGGTGCCTTCCTTTAATAACGAGAAAAATAGCATCATCAGTAAACGTAACACGCTTATCCTACCAAGTCCGTATCTTTGATATTTTTTGGATCTTCATTGGTAAATACTACAAATATTTGCACGAATACCTATAACGGTATTACAATTTATTTCTTACGTTTTACTGACGCTTTTCTTATCTCGTCTAACAAATTTTGGAGTAAAGAATTATATATAACATGTGTTCCTTTGAGTCTAAGGCAGCTCTTAAAAACTTCCTTCACCTGTTGAGAAAAAAATCTTTAGTGACGTGGAGGTAGCGAGACTCGTCATGAAAAGCACTTGAGCCTGGGTCGCGTGCTAACAATGTGCCCGCCCCTCACCCTTTGACCTGCTCGACGCTTTGTCGTGAGGGCAGATGAGATGACATCACAGTATAAGCACACATCATATATCTCCGTGCAAAGAATACTTCGATGTAGGGACAGTGGTATTGGTACGTGACGATAAAATTTTATATTTTATTTGACATCTGTTTCAAGCCATGAGCCACATCTGCCTTTTCGTTATTATTACTTTAATTGCTATTTAATTAATAAAAATGATATTTTTGATACGCAAACTAGAATATTAACGTCCATTTACAAAAATCATAGACTCAATATCTATTTACATATAAATAAATATACTATTTTCCTACTTTTGTAATTTAATCTGACTAAGTAACTTCTGAGTAACGAAGCGAAAGAGCGGTGTTGAGATCTACTATTGAGTGGTAGAACTCAACATACTATGCTTCCAGAATTCGGCAGAAAGTGGGAAACAGAAGTGTCTGATAATGTAAAAGGGTGACTTAACACTAGATTTCCTGTCCTTTGTCTACCCTGCATCTTGCAAGGTACAGTTATAAAAAAATAAAAAATAAATAACTTTACTACATCGTAGACATTCTACGATCACAAAAGTGGAACATAAGTCAAGTGATGTATACGGCTAGAGATCTGTGTGTAGTGATGTGCTCAGTGTTTCCTGCTCACACGTGTTTACTGGAGGGGTCGCTTTACGTAACTCTTTGCTCGCGCACTCTTTGTTTCGGGGTGTGCATGTGGTATATTGTTAATTATCTTATAGTAAGTAAGACTCAGCTGTACTGCAGCGCGTCGAGTTATGTTATTTCTAGTGGCGATGACAGAAATCGTGAGCTCCAGACGAATATAAACTGTAAATATTTGTGTTTATATAATAAGGGGGAAGTATAAAAATATACAAAATATCCTTAGTAACCACTTATATATCCATTACACATTGGAAAATTCTATTCTACATGATTATAACAAAGAGAAATTCCCCGATTTTCTAAGGGTTATCCCTTTGTAAAGGTAAAGGCTACGTAGCAAATCGTAGTAACAACTAATAAATTACATTGATATTAAATATTTATAGATTTATCCTATGAATATTAAAGCAGATGTCCAACAGAAACAAAACAAATATCCAGTACTAAATAATAGCATAAGAATATTTAATATTATCATATTGTTATTTATTTTTATAAAATTTATGTTAGGTACCTATATAATTTGTTGAAGAAACTTTCTCAATATTTTTACATAACCTATTTTTAATATTTAATTAACAAGCTATAATGTCTGATAATTTTTAATATAACAAATTTAATTACGAAAATTTCGTAATGTTTTGAACATCACTTAACAACTCTCAAGTATAAAGTCGGCTTAATAATCTAAGGAAAAGGTCAAAAGTTTCATGTTTTCCTTGTTAAGCTTCGGGACTTCGAAAAAGTAATTTTACTTAGAGAATCATGTTTTGACGTAGCGGCCTCCACTAATGTATTATCTTGCGTTATGGTACAAGATTGAATAACAACTTTAATACTTGTTATTTGTGAGAAATGTATGACCCAGTTGAAGTAGACTCTTAAAAGAACGCAATATACAGAAGTCGTTCGGATTAATATATTAATTGTAATAAAATATATTTCGTTTCATATTAAAAAATAGGGGTAAATGTGTGCAGGTAAAGAATCGTGTGTCGACAGCCAGCGGCGGGCTTCGATAGCAAACAACGTAAATATTTATAGAAACTTTTAATTTACGTCCATTTTATGTACTCTAGTATCAGAGCAACTGTAGAGTTTTCAATAAAAACGCACAAATATTTTAAAAGCAATAAAACAGTTTTGGTGTAGTATTATTGAAAGTAAATATTTTTGCCTCATGTTAAATTGGAAGCTAGTAATTTCCATTAGAGTCAATCTATTTCTATTAGTCGTTCGGAAAACTATTTTAATACGTAATATTTTTTATAAAAAAACTATTTATTCAATTTTATATTTCATTTGGTCGGCATTATCTATTTTGCACTAGTCACTTTCTACGTGCCCTGCATTCGACGTAGACGGATAGGTGATATCCTGTAGGCTTATTGGAATTTTTTCCAATAATTCATTACCCCCATGATAAATGTGCCCCACCGCTTGCCTATTGAAATGGGAGCCCTTTTTACTCCGACGGTGATACGCAAAAACGGGTTAAAAGGGACCGGGGTAGCGGATGATATATTAATCAGCCTTGGGTTGTCCTCGTTCACTCGGATGCCTATTGAAGTATTGTCGTCTGACTCGCGTCATTATGTGTACCGTAGACGACATGAACGACGGAATTGCAGCGTTTACCTGAATGTTTTGCGGATTCTAATGTTTTAGTAAAATATGTACATATATCAAAATTATTACCTTTTATAATCATAAAAAAATTGAAAATTATATAGACATAGTCTCATGTGTTTCTTTATTATATGACTATATTTATTTAATAAAAAAATATATTTAAAAAGAGCCATGTTAAAAATTATCGAATTTTTATGTAACTCAAATTAAAAATCAAATCAAAATATAGCATACATACGTATAAATAAGTACACAAACAGCGTTAACTATGAAAGTTCATTGTCATAATGGCTCAGACAAATATGCATATAATATTATCATTAGACAAATCTCACAAAGCATAATTGTTACATTTTAGTTTAGTTTGCGTCCACCAGTTTATCATGACACTAACACAAATAATAACTTTGAGTTTACTTTACTGAACAAATTCGAACTTGACTGTTTTGTGGAATAAATAAATATCTACTCCTTGGATTATATTTGAACTCTTATAATGTATGTAGTGGAGAGCGTGTTTTTATTGTGCGTAAATAAATAAATGTTTGTAACTATAACATTGCACTTAACTATCCATACCTATATTATAAATTCGAAAGTAACTCTGTCTGTCTGTCTTTTACGCAATCAGGGCCAAACCGCTAATTTAATTGTGATAAAATACTCATATAGAGATACTTGAGGGTCTCGGGATGAACATAGGATACTTTTTTTCTCATATTTGTAATATTTTCGATATATACCAATATATTAAAATAATTAATTTGACATGCAATTTATTCCGCCATGTTAATAACAACCGTCGCTACGCGTTGCTAAGCAACGGCTTGCAAAGTTTGTTGTTTTAAGAATACGTCACTCAAAGTGAATTTGCTTAATGCATACATGGCGCGCGCCGATATAGGTAGATTTGTATACATTAAAAAAATTAGATGATTTCTATAATTTGATATTCATCCTTATGAAAATAAATATAATAGTCACTTTTAGCATTTCATCTAGATGGAAATTATAGTTTACTGTTTAACATTCTAATAAATAATTAAGATGTCACTGATTCGAAATGACCTAGCCTACGAGTGGTATAGTATAATATAATGTTAAGAAGCTAATATTAAGAATTTCCTTTAGTTACTTTTACTTCTTTTGTTTATTCATTTCGGTTACTCAGATATTATTTCTAATAATAAATCTCCACTTATTATTATTTTTTAACTTATTTTAATTATTTAGGTTTATATTTTCGCGGGCGTAGCCGCGTCCGGGCCCACTAGTTTATTATATAAATTCTGATCTGATCTACATATTTCATCACAACATCTATTTACACACACACAGCATATATTGTGACTGTAAATGCGGCACGTTGTGGTTTCGATTCCCACTTGAGGTAATGAAATGTGTGCTGGTGTCACGGCAAAGCGTGGCGTTCAGTTCCGCCACTCAACACGTAAGAATTCAGCGAAAGTGGGGAGCAAAGTGTCGTTGAGACACACGCGGGATGCAGCGTGAAGCTAAAAAAAGCAATAACACGCAATTCTATAAAGAAAATGGAAAAATATTGTTTAAAGAAATGAAAACGAAAAGTCAACAAATTGACAGTTTGCTTAAAAATAACGCGACGCCATAACCGCAGCATTCAAACAGCGCTGACGAGGAGATGCGGGCGCAGCGGGCGCAAATAAATCAGGGTGCAATGCACAAAAGTGCGGCGCGCGCGGAATCATCCAGCGCACGTCAACTGCATGTCGACTGTCGACTGTCGACGCACGCCGTTATAGCTTCCGATATATGATAGCGGCCGTGAGCCCGTGACAAACGAACGTCGAAGGCGGGATAGCGAAATGCCGCTACGTTTTAGGTTTTAGTTTTATACAATTGAAACAATATAAATTCAGCCTGTTTTAATAGATAAGTTATAATTTTTGTCTAAGAATACGAAAATAAAAGCAAACAAATGTTACTTTTGTATTTTATTACAAATAAGCAATAAAATAGGAGAACTTACACCGGCACGTCTATATTGGAAACATAATCTTTAGTGCTAATACTGCCCCACTTTATTAAGACTTATCTTGCATATGGTAAACATTTTAAAAAAATATATATTTTCTTTCATATTATTCTTACAATTAATAAAAAATCGATTTTAGACGAAAATATAGAGTATATAGTAAATTTATTGTGAAAGTCGATCGTATACCAATTACATAACTTGATAGCGCATAGTTACATAAGGTGATTACGTTACATTTTTATAATATAGCTAATGCCTAAGGCTTTATGTACGTACATATACAAATTTATGTTCTCTTCTATAACTGCAGACATTTCACATCGGCTTTCTTATAATACGCTCATAATAAGTGGGAATCGTTAAAATTATTTAAAAGATTAAAACGTAAATATATATAAGTTTCGTGGAATGTCATAAAATACTCGTACATAAAAAAAAAGATATATATTTTGATTTTGTAAAAAGAAGGCAAATAGAAGGTCCATGCTCAAATAATGTAAAAAAAAACTATTATTTCTATAGATATAGATAACTTATAAACATATACCTATATAATAGTGTACAATTTTATTTTAAGTATAGACGCAAGATATAACATAACTCTACATGCAACACAAGCGCTTCAATTACATGAGAACGTATTAGCAAGTCGCGCAAATGCGAGCAACGCGTGCCAAGAGTTCATTGCACTAGCTTTGATTTCTACACATTTTTAATAGTCAGCTTCAAAATATACTACGATTTATATCAAAAAATATATAAATTATATTCATAACTAATTAAAACTTGAAGATATAGGTATACATATTTTGTTGAGTAGTTAATACTGGACTTAGAATACTAAAAAAATCTAAGGTAGGTCCAACCTTAGATTTTTTTTAAATTTGATTCTTATGATTTTTCTTTTACAAAATTAAACGTTTTTATTAAAATACTTATAAATATTATTTTACACAATGTCACATATACAGATTAAAAGCCTAAGATCACAGGGATATATGTATATCTTAAGAATCTCTCGATCTGCATCAAGAGAAAAAAAATAATAAAATAACCTAAAGCAAAAAATAGACTTATATTGAGAGCCAATCAATTAAATTTTCAACACCATTAACTCATTGTTTGTCATTCTAAAGATGACAATTTATCTTGGGCGCATCGGTGTCTGACACCTCGGTATTTGAATCGTAAAGAAGAATCGAATGGTTACAATAGTCTGTTTAAAGACTAGACCAGCCTATATTAACTTTTTCATATTACGTAACTATCGATTTACGTTGTTAATTTGTATATTGCCTATTATATTAGCAAATGGGACAACTTAATAAAATTGCTCGAGTAAGTATAGCTAAGGTAAATTTGATCTACTTCGTAATCGAATTCAAATAGGTTAAAATAATGAGCGCGCGGTCCAAAATCGATTTGGTGGATATCTCGGGTACTCCGTCGAATGGAAATTACAATTTATGGAAAAGAGGGGTGCGGTGAAGATATTCTTCTAATATAAATGCTTTATGCCCTATTTGGTTGTATTGTAAGTGTGTATGTCAAATTACAAATATATTTTACAGACAAATGGCTTAATAATAGAATTATACATTCTTAAAGTCATAAACAATACGTTAGTAGCGGTTATTTCTAAATTAATACTGAATAATTTGAATTTATCATGAAGATTCGTCTGATACAAGGCTATCCGACGGAATATCAATAAAATTACGTAAAAGAACCAAAATAAATGACGCCGGATAAAAATTGCGCGGGCATATAATCATCATCGACATAATTCTGTCATCGGGATGCGGGACCACGAATAAATAGACGCCGTCACACTCCAGAAATTTCCGTCACACAAAACAAGGCCCAATTTATAATTTAATTAAAGCGCTTTCATAAGGTGTATACTGTAGAAGATAAAGATATTTATTTACCATCGTTAACACACTTTAGACAGAGAAAACAGAGCTCTTTCCGAATAACATAACGTAATAGCATTAAAAAATTCTGTCAATATAAACAGAATTTTTAAAATAAGGATGTTACACACACACATAGAAAACAATTATAATTTTCTAATTCGATTCTCATTCGGAGGAATGAATTAAATGCATTAATATTTTTATTACGTCCCTTTGGTGCCAAGATCTCTGGTACCAAAAGCGTGGCGTTACATGGCACTCAACACGCAATGCCTCAGAAATTCGGCGGAAAGTGAGAAACGGAATGACTTAACACTAGGTGTCTCTGCTTACCCTGCTATATGCAGTTCTTTACTTTAATAGTAGATATCTTTAGAAATCGATTTTAAGTCATAAGAATATCTTCAGTTCTAAGATATCGTTAACGTAGTGTATGTAGCGCGAACATTCTATAGTTATTTAGCGCATACCGAAGTATTTATGACTTCCTGTGTCGTCGGCGTTAGTGGTGATGAAGATGTACCAAAATCTATTAAATTTCTTAACTGAAAATATTCTAAAATTACAAATGTTTTTTAGCGATAGTAATGGAAACATAATGCCAGAAAATCTTTGTATTTTTAATCAACGAAATATCAAGAAAAGTGACATAAAATAACCGAATCTGTGTTGCACAATGAAGAAATGCCTAAATTTTATTTATAAATACGACAAATTTCTATCCTTTTATATAATATGATTTAAATACAAAATATGGGAATCATAAGGCAATCTATACAAATGGACTTCGGGTTCGTAATTTTCGTATTTTATCGTAATTTTCACTTAACCAGCAAAACGAAAACAAGAAACGCAGCTGTTATGTATATGTTATGTATAGATCAAATATCCCGTTATTTTTGATAACGTTATGTTGTATATATGCATCTTGTAGTATAATTTTGATATTTTAGAAATGAAAGCCAACGTCGCTGATTAACTTCGTTGACTTGAAATAGACATGAGATATTTATCTGTGACAGAATATAATTTCGTATAATTTCACTAACAAAGCTATAATCGCGTGCTGTTAAAGTCGCATAGGTATAATAAAGTCTAACTACATATAAACGTGGACGCGTCGGTGAATCATTCGCTCCATCATGTCACGTTACGACCTCGAATATTACAGCTAGGCATGTACCTACATTTTTAGGATGGTATAATATCGATAAAAATATTTAAATAAAAAATAATAGGTATACGTTTTTTTCCTGTTTTTGGAAAACTCGCGAATATACATTAAAATATTGTCATACGGTAGATTGTTCACCACAGGTCGGTGGAATATAGGCCATATTTTTCATTTCCTAAAACTTTTCGCGTAACCTATTAACTTTAATAGTACTCATATTCTCGATAACATATGAGTCATCGTATACAATCATTTGTATTTTTAATCTCATGATTAATAAGACGAAATAAGTTGAATTTCGAAATTGATGACAACGAACTTCAGAAGAGTTTAGATGTCGATAGAGTAATAAAAGTGAATATAAATCTGTTTTTTAAATATTATTTCTTTCTATCTTTCATTTCATTATTATAGAAAAAAAATAAAAAGATAACCTCTTATGCGTTTTTCAATATTATAAAATTTACTATGCAAAATATTATGCTCGTTAATTTATATTACAAGTATATGTTAATTTCGTGCAAACCCGTTCAACTGTTCAAACAATATATAATTATCACATGACGACAATTATTAACATCGATAAGCACTCAGTGAGCATGATGCACTTCACTAGCGTTATGCTAATCTGCGGCTCGGATGTCATCTTACGCAACAGGCGACCGCAGCGAGTGTATACGAGACGAGTACGCGGCTTAACTCCGCACTAGTTAGTGCCCCACTTCGAGTTTTAACCAATGCGATCCTTATACGTACGTGTACGTGAGCGGAATTATATTTAAATATGTTAATGCAATAGGTTTTCGTTGATTGCTTTCCTATTTGGTTAAGGAAGGAATTACACCACCATGACTGTATTTGATTGATTACGAGATAACAATTCATTTGCACGGTGTGTGATCTCAGTAGTTAGAGTGATTTAAATAATAATTAAGGGTTATAATAGATTAAATAACCGGTTAAGTGCGAGTAGGACTTGCGCACGTAGGCTTCCGTACCAATTTCACGATTGTAGGTCGACTAAGAAAAGGAAGTATAACTTAAGTTGACAAACCTAAGTTTGTGGGCCAATGTACCCATTTTATATGCAATGGCCTACAAATATGAGTTTGTAATCATTTTTTTTTTCTATGAAATATCTATAACTTTACCTATGCAATTTAATTTTAACAATGATCAAAATCTCTATAATTGTTTTTTAGCTTAAACGAATCACCGGGTATAAATGAAAATTTAATTTTCACCCGACATATTTCCAGGTTCGTATTAAAACGTGACTATTTTTCATCCTAGTGAATCAAATAGTTCTCTCGGGTTAAATTTATACGTCAGCCTGCGTTATGCAGTGGGTAGCAAATATAAACAAGTCGTTAAAATTATTTTAAAAACATGAAAAACAAATTAAAACTATTTGTTTTTCACTTTAACCCATCGTCAGGGTATGTTTATTTTGCATGTAAAATAAATCAGAAAGAGAAATTACTTTAATTTATGTCACTTCGTGAAAGATGTAAGGCGTACTGACTAAAATAATTAAATTTATTAATTTACTACATAATAAAAGATGTACAACTACATAATAAAACAATGTTTAGATATTTTGTGCATTATAATATACGCACATTTTTCTTAGCTTTAAAAGAAATCTAAAAAATCCTTACAGATAAGAAAGTTAAATGCATTTCACGTACATTAGATAGGTATTTATATTTCGTATTTCTTACGTTTAATTTTATATAATTTATATGTACTTGTTTAACCATTAAAAATAATGGATTTTTACCACCATTTTAATAACATTATCTTGTACTCAAAGAAAATGATAGCATTATTTAGAATTAAAAGTAAATTCGTTCATAAAAAGCCTATATATTAAAGTTTAAAGGTGTGTTACACCTCCATAACAGGGCAGGACGCGGCGGAAGTGAGCAGTTTGGGCTAGGCCCGGCTTCCTGCAGTCGCGCGTCGCTGCATGCAAATAACCGACTGACCGGCGCGTGCGCAGGCATGTGACGAAATCGACATAATCAATAGCTATTAGCTTTAATATTAAAAAGATTAAATAAAAAACAATTATGTTATTTAAACATGTGATGTTCAATGTTGTTTATAACTGGTTTATACTGTTTTTATGTTAAAGTATGCCTCGTGCATTATATAAACGTCAAAGTCAAAGTCAAAATCATCATTATTAGTTATAAATACAACAAATTGCATTAACCCAACAATATATAATCAGATTATTAAAATTGCCCTAAAATATACGAATTTTACAAAAGTTTGTTGAACTGCCTCCTATAGTCACGTACACACATCCGCGCTGTGAATGGCTGTGGTACATCATAATGTATTACCAGTGTGAATTTTTTATATCCCATTATTGCTATGTTCGTTTTTTTCCGGTCTACTTAGTTACATACGCGGTTAGGCACCGGAACGTGTGCACGCGCATATATTGGTGATTTATACTGGATTTAATAAGTAGAAATACTTATTAGATACATATATCCCGTTAGGATCATTACTGGTGCCTAGAAATACTAACACGATTCTATAATTTCACTGCCACTGGATGATTACATACTTACACGTCTTGCAATCGTAAAATTGAAAAACAAGAAATTAATTTTACGTATATAACATTATATTAAACTAGCAGACGCGCGCAGCTTCGCTTGCGTATTTAGGGGTGAATTCTAATAATCCATGAAACATGTGTTCGATGAAATATTTTTAAGAGTCTAAATTTCAAATTTTATAAAAATCGGTTGCGATTTAAAGATTTTTCCATACAAACTTTCAACCCCTTATTTGTACCCTTAGGGGG
>JAKRZM010001144.1:183537-258367 GCA_036379175.1 Heliconius cydno galanthus | reverse complement strand
ATACAATAATTAAAAAATACAACAATAAAATATATTCAAAGACTAATAATAATAATTACATAGTATAAAACAAGTAGAAACAGCTTATTGAACGAAAAAAAAGTTCAAATTTAAAATGCATATTTTTCAAAATCGTGTTATACTAATATAATTTCTTGTATCGTGTAATATCGAAACCGTGTTATATTAGTCTCAATTCTTGGACCGTGTACTATCGAAACCGTGTTGTACAAGTACCGTGTTATACGAGGGACGCCTGTATCCCGTTAGGATCATTACTGGTGCCTAGAAATATTAACACGATTCTATAATTTCACTGCCACTGGATGATTACCTACTTACACGTCATATAAACTTCTTGCAATCATAGACTTGAAAAACAAGAAATTCATTTTACGTATTAACCTATGTAACATTATAATAAATTATGGAAAGTTTTATTATACAAAATATTTCATTTTGATTACGCTGCATATTTAGCTATAAACAATTTTTTAAAGCCACACATTTTTATCTAAAAAGTATCGAAAGTAGCTTACGTTGTGTTAATTTGAAGTTGCTAACTGTTAGATAACCATTTTATAATTTAAGATTTGCTTAAATAGAATAATTATTTCGCTAGGTTGTCTCTCACTGAGATATTTTTTGGCTTTACGTGAAAGAAAATATTTGCAACGCACGCCATGCCACCATTTTCTTATATTTCATATTTCTCACAACCACAGCTCGCACATTTCTTTCACTCCGATGCACCGTTTCACGCATGCTTATCCTCTAACGATTTCACATGTACACAAACAACGACTTAATAAACTAAGCTTATGACAACAATAACTTACACAATGCACTAGATTTTATTTAAACGCTAAAGTAAAATAGCTTGATCAAATCAAACATTATACAAATTTTATGTTATGAATGAATTAAAGTTTTTAAATGTAACTAATTTGACGACAAATTACAAGCAAGATAATCTTGATAAAAAAAATTACAGCTACATAGTATTATGTGCAAAAATCCAACATAGAACAATGGATGGCCTTGGGCGAAGCGCAGTAATCAGTGTTTCTTGGTAACAATGGCACCGTGCCGTGGTCCGCAGCGCGGTCGCCCGGCAGAATGAAATTGTAGGAAAACAATTCGGTAGCCTCACTCCGCGGAGGGACAGATTCGTTTTGGCTTCTCGAAGAGTGGAATTATTTTTCTTTTATTACTTCTCAAATTAAAAGTCGATTTGATTGTGCTCCAGAAATATGTAGAGCGTCTTTTGTGTAAGCGAAAAATTTGTAATTTAATTCCTTTATTCAACAACTTTCACTGGCTGCTTAATCTAATAATCTCTGCTATTGACGGTTAAAAGAATGTTTTTACGACATATTTTAAGAAACATTTACAACTGATCGGTCTCTATTTCCTAGTTGAGGAAAACAGCATGATATATAAAGTTATACATTAGCTGTTGTAGATAATAAAAACAATTATCGGTAAATAATAACCCTACTGACGTGATAGTCGCTCTGCACGCAGAAATCTTAAATAAGAGCAATTTAATTCAATGCCGTGAGAATTATATTGAATAAGACTCTAGTCTAGTTCGCAGTTAATCTTTGAAACAACTATTATTAACGCTAGTTATCCATAAACCGTGCAATGTTTTGATATTACTTAAGGTTCCATTTTTGCGATGTCATAGTTCTTCAGCACAGCGGGTTTACACAAAAAACACAAAAATAATATATAAATGAATATTTTGTGCAAATTAATGAATAGGAGTGTTTGATCAGAGTCAGTCGCAACATATCATTGAGGATTTCAATCAGAAACTCAATCAGTCGGCTTACAAAACCGACACGGTGCAATCCAATCCTGGTTGAAATCGAGACCGCGTCCGATAGTTGCTGTAAGTGAAACCGTATACTATGCAACTTCCGTCCACAATATGTTAGATATCCGATGACCGCCCGGTAAGGCACGGCCCCCCGCCCCAGTCGCTGCGGTTGCACACGTCCATCTAGTTTACTGCTACACCTATGTGTCCACATCCTATCGTACTTAACACGACGCCGAATTAATTACCGCCGCCATTATAACTATTGTTTCAATAGAATACTCGCTTAAATAAATCGTCATGTTGTAATTATCGTAACAATGACTTCATAAAATTAACTATTCCGATTTTAATAAGCTCTCTAATTATGAAGGAAAATAACTGGGATTACACCGCCCTAGATAAGTTATAAGGGAGTTACGAAAGCCTAATAAAAAATACATAACTGAGCGCCGTCGGCAAACGAATAGAGGGACGTTCGCTGTTACAAAGTCTCAAGGGAACAATATAAAAATGATACAACGCTTGCAGCGGTGTCGTGAAAGAAAAATCGATAGAAGAAAATGTCAACTCTATAGAAAAGATTAGATTAACTTTGGTCAAACTCCCTTCACCTTTATATTGACTATTTTACGATGCTCCTCATATCCTTGAAATTTATGTTATCCAGGTTTGTTGGGTTAGTGGGGTTGAGTATATTATGTTATGCGTACATGTGTAGTTTTGTATATCTCTTACTAATATTTACTTGTAAACTAAACAGACTAGAATTCTCGCAAATGCTTACCGAGCTGATAGTAATACATCAATTGGTCTTACCTGCAAATAGAAAACAATTATTAATAAACATTATAAAATTCAAATGATTGAAGAGACTGAAGAGCAGAGAGTCCGACAAGTAGACAACAACTAGATTGCTTAAGAATCAAATCAGCTTCACGCTGTATCCCACAAACAGCAGAGTAGGCAGACGGAACATAGTGTTAAGACACTCTGTTGCCCACTTTCCGTCAAATTCTAGGGGCATTGCGTGCTCAGTGGCGGAACTCAACGCCGCGTTTGCCTCTATACCTGAGCGAAGAAATGGAAATATAAATTTAAATAAATATTTGATTACCTCGAGTGGAGTCAGACTTTGTGTTCCTGCGCCACAACTGGTCTCAAAACAGACCAAAATGTTTCACCGATCACCTTGTACATCCAACCTTGGTGCTTATTTGTCTTGGATGCAGTGCTCAAAATGTGTTACTAATTTAATGGTTAAGGATTTATAAAATACGACGCTAATGTGTGTTGATATAACACCTTCTGATGAGAACCAATTGGCTGCATTCCCGATCGTACCAACAAATCACCAAGTACGCGAACACTTGTAGTTAGTATTGTTGATAGATTTATTCATCGAGTGGGCAGGCCTACTGGCTTTAATGTAAATCAGTCAGCTGGATGGGTCCTTTCACGAAATAGACACGATTACTTGCGTTAAGTGACATATGAACTCCTAGGGACCACGGCAAATGTTGGTGTGAAAACAAATATTAGAATCTATTGTCGTACTCGCTTTTCTTAGTTGTAGTTTCTGACGCACTCTACCTCAGTATAAATATCTTATGAGTAACAAAGAGTAATATTTTGGTTACATTAGTACTCATAGCAAGGTTAACATAGAGAATATATTAAAACTAAATAGTTCGAGGTATAATAAAGATTAAAATAAATGGAACAGTCACATTCACACACAATTCACAGAAATATTAGTTTCATAATTAAAATATTTTGTGATTATGATTAATTTAGATAGCATATTATAATGAGCATTGTTTTTAATAAAATATATTTTTTAGCTTCACTTCAATTCTGGCAAAGGAATGCGGTCTGACGAAGGTATTGCGTGTTGAGTGGCGGAATTCAACGCCGCGCTTTGCGTCGTTACCAGAGCGAGGAAATAAAAATATTTTATATTAAACTTCCTGGAGCGGGAATCGATCCCACAATCCGTTGCCTTTACAGTTGCATGCTTGTGCCCCTAAGCCTCAAATGTAAAATACTAAATATGAATTTTAATGAAAAAAAATCTGTGTTAAAAAGGTGTATATTACTAAAACGTAAAATATACCTATGTATAAATAAGCCAAATAATTGCCCTACTTTATTCTCTCTACTTCTATCTACTATTAATCGTTACTTAGTAGTCTAACACGTTTTAATTAATAAGTAAAAGTAAAAAATAAAACGTTTCTTATATATTTTCTTTTACTTATTAGAGCACTCAATTATTCTTCCTTAATAAGTTCCAAGTTAATAGCGACGGTGTCGGTACATTCTAATCTTATTGTATCTCAAAACAAAAAGAAGGAAACGAGTGACTGTAAAATTTCAACGGTAGCTGTTTACGTCCGACCTTTTACGATCTTGTTAACAGTTGATTCTTTTTAAACATCTGCGTTACAAACTGTAAACTACATTGTTCGCGGTTGAGCACTAAGATATCACTTTAACTTTCTAAGAAATACTTATGATATAGGGAAAGTAAGTTATATTTTTTATATTAAAAATATTACAGAAAAGAGGATTTAAATTACTAATATATGTATAACTAAATAAATGATAACGTTATGACGCCTAAAATATAACTGTAGGTAAATAAAAGTACCTATATAATGTTATTTATTTGTATAAAAAAATAACGTGATAAAAAAACTTTCTGACATGTGATATTTTAGCGCTCTTTTTCTGACTTCACTAAGTAATGACCCAGTGTGTATACCCTAAAAGTTCAATAAGTAGGTGACAATTGATATGTGAAAAAAATAAAATAATTTTAAAAATATAAGTTTGGATATATATACCACGTAGCCGTAGTCATCAAATTGCTACAGAGGTGTTGGTTACCCCTATTTGCATAAAATACATAATAAATATTTCTAATATCAACATTTAAAGATAAAAGTAATAATAATTAAATAAAAAATAATTAAATCAATTTTAACTTTTTTATAATTATTTTGTCTTAAAATAAAAAAAATATGAGTTAGTGTTAATTGTTTCTTCCTTTCCGTCTGTTTTAGAGATTTCGAGAGTAGCGGTAATTAAATAATAGTAGAAACTTTAATAAGCAACATCTAACAAACTGCGACAAGATTAATTGTTGATTTGTCCCCTTCTTTCACTGGCCCAGCTCCGGGCGCGGAAGCCTTTATCGCCAGCAGCGCCGATACAATTTAAATCGGTACAAAACGAGCAAAACAAATCGATCTCTCTTAACGGGAGCAAATCGCACGACTAAAGACGTTCTCTAGACCGAATGCTCCGCCGCTCCGAGCGATTGGATACTCGTGAACTGGGATCTAAAAAAGTTAATTGATATCTTTTTACCAATGCGCTATCCCGTTACGTTTCAATTGTTAACTAGAATTATGTATTTTTGCAATTTTTTTTTAAATCTTTCACGGAATATAAAACTATTTATGAAGTTTTTAAATAACGTTTTTTTAAAAATGATATTATAAAGATAGTTATGTTAAAAAAATATTAAACCATTTCAATGACAAAAACAATGCGTCAGAGAATAGAAATTGAAAGCTTCGTCGCTGAATAATAAATCAAAAGCCGGCTGCTCCATAGATATCAAAGGGATCTTCAAAGTGTTCACTTAACACTGTTATTAAAGAGCCGTGTAAATAACTCATAAACGTAAAATATTGCAGAGTAACATCGGTTAAGAAATGCAATTTTTCTTATAGTTTATGAATATACGCTATAAACAAGATACCGTTTTAATTTATCAAATTAGAATGCGAATAACGAACGTATGATATTGATTATTTATTTTTCCATATTATTTCTTGGCTCGAGTAGATATATATATATATTATGTACGTATGTATGTACGTATACATGTGCCGAGCGGACCGTAGAGCATAAACAAAGTGACGTGCACCGTGACGGTTGCGCATAGGCAAGCGTGGAGCGCGCACGACGCGTCGACGACGTGCGCTTGAACGCTAATGCCGCTATGCTCTGCAAATATAATAACTTTTTGATTACGTTATTATACTGCTACTATTATAAAATTTAAAAACTTTATTTATACATAACCATTGTGCGTTCCTTTCATTTCCGATTACGAAGCTAAACTCTATCATAACTAAACTCCTAGGCTAGCAAACTAATGGAGAGTTATCGACTAATGGAGAGTTATCGACTAACAATCTTACTGAAAGTCAATAAAATATGTCACGTCGTTAACACTAACTGCACATAAAAGTCGAAGCCTGTTCGCAAGTTAGTCTTTTAGAGTTATTTCAGAGCCTTAGTTTTTCGTTTTGTAAGCCGTTGGTCCAACATTGTAGCGGGGCGGCCTCGTGGCGGGTAACCTAATCCGTTACCAACATTACTCGGGCAGGCCTGCGGGGCACTAAATCTGTACACTTACCCGACACCCAAGCAACCTAGTGCAAGCGGAACCGATGCTTTGTCATTTTATCAAGAAAAACATCGCATAAAAGTGTTGTTAGCATATTATAAAGATTAGCGGCTAGCGTATATGTATTTTATTACTCTTTAGAATCTTTTACTGTGAATAAATAATAACAATATTGCTATTAGATAATGTAAAATCTAATAAAATTCCTATCAGCCGAGCGTTGCTATCATTATTTTAAGCGCCACTTTTGTCAATAGGCGTTTCATTATTTATTTCGTGGAGCGTTCACAAACAGCTACAGGCCATGATTACATTTTCTCGTCACTGTCAGCCCTCAGACAAAGACATCGCGAGAAAGTCATCAGTCATTAACAGCCCAAAGAACAATAAAATAGCAAGTCACTATCGTTACTTAAATTTAACTAAATATATAATAAAATTTTAAATTTTTTTCTGACCATAAAAGTGCTTTGTCCAAATAATATAAGCAACTTAGAGCTAAACAATAAGTGGTAGTGGTGGTATGTGGAGTTATCGTCCACTGATACTATCATCGTAGCTTCTTTCATGTGATAGGTACATACAAAATGTATGTCAGGCGTAAGTAACACAATTTATTGAGCGAGGTTAATTCTGTTTTATTTCCTCCTTTCTTCTCCCCAAGGGGACTTATCTTTTACATCGACCTTTATATCATATCTATTAAATTATTGCGATCATCTGCCAAAATTTTATGCAAGTTACTTTTATATCTTCAAATTATTTTTGTATCTTCGTTACTTAGTAGCTTTGACGTGGTCCAATATCATTCCAGTAAAAGGACTAATAATTGCAAGTAATGATAAGCTCTGTTACTTAGGGTATAAGGCCTACTTTTCACTGGACGATAATGCATAAAGAGAGTGGTTGCGGCGAAGAGACCATTAGAGCAAATGACTTTACTACGAGTGATGCTGACACTGGCCGAGGCCCGTGTGGACCGTTATATTCTAAGAGATTTTCGTGACGAGATCGTCGCTTCAAGTAATTGCTCGGCTTGTGTTCAAGCTACCATTTCTAGCAAAGCCACAAAAAATTACAATTTCGTGGTAGTTTCACATTTCTACGACACTTTGTAATAAATTTAGTATAACTTCACGTTTTATTTTCCGTAATAAAGAGACACAAATATAAGCGAACCGACTTTAAACCAATGTCAACTTCCTTACAGAGTTCACACAAAGCGTGTGAACGTTATAATTTACATGCAGGACAAAATTCTACATATGCAGATACATTTTTTCTTTAGTTGATAAAATTAATTACATATCATTTAAAATATATTTGTTCGTGTAAGATGGAGTAATTTTTATTTTCAGTAGACCATCGTACTATACAATAGAAGACGCTGATCTCGATCACGAACAAAACAAAACAACTTAACAACTAGTTTCGAAGTCGTGCTTCAAAAAACGACTGACACATCATTCATTGAAGCACTTTCTAAGTCACTGCTCGCTTAGAATCTATACAGGCGTTAGCCAAGAATGCCACTCTTACAATTTTCCACGTATCAAAATCACGCCTTACAATTTAGACTGAAGGGCCCCTTGATGTTCTATTATATACCTTTTATACAAATATTAATAATTAATTTAATTGACAAAAACAAACCCTGTCCCAATTTCAAGATTTAAGGTTTATAATAAAAAGCATATTAAAATAATAAGATTCCTTGACATAAATATAAATACACTACTAGGATTTCTTACTATCTAGCTTTGTCTTCAATATAAGGATGAGCCATATACCTATAGTAGTTTTAGAAAAAGTTATCTTTTCAAAGTCCCGTTCCATTGTTCCTCTGTTACGCAACATAACATAGCTCATTAGGAACAGGCTGTGGGAAAAAGTAGCCATCTAGGGACGCAATCGTATGTATAAAGCATACGATAAAGACATATAATATATACCAAGTTGATGAAAAATCCATGTAACATAATATAATGATAGCATACATATATAGAAACAAATAACTTCGTTCAAGACATTCTACAGTAAATATCACCATAAAACCCAAGATATTCATTAAGTAATATGTTATAAATAATTATCATTTAAATGATAGTCATATTATTAATTTTGCTTAAAGTAGGTTCCTACTGTCTAGTAAGTCAGTCAACTCTATTAGACAAAATATGTAGCTAGCTATATCGATATTTTGTCACAAATATCCGCATGAGCATCACTACCGGATTGCAGTGCAGCGTTTACAAACAACGACGCCCGCGAACGAGTGAATACATACGTACACTTATGAATACTCTTAGTTTCAACATACGCCAGGACCTCAGAACAAAGCGTGATGGAGAAATGGTACCAGCGAATAGAAACATCGACGCCCGCGAACATTAAAATATATATGTTAGTGTGGTAGTTCCTTCATTTAACATCAATTATTTTTTTCAATAATGTTGTAACCAGATGCATAACAATTATTTAATACATCAAATGCTTAGATATCAATAAAAGCTGTATAAACTAAAAGTTCAGATATTTCAAAAGAAAGAAAATAAAATTATCCATAACTTATAAAGCTCATGGACTATATCACAATTTGAAAATAAAATATTATGAAAAAATACAAACAATCTGTTACTATTGTATATTATATTTCATATTTTGTAGTAATTTCATTATAAAGCGACAATAAATTTAAATCAACTTTTTTACACCTGAACCTACTTGGAGATTCTCCAACTGTCCAACGAAAAATATTTAAATATATTTATTACTTCTGACATCGTTGAAACAATAGCGACTATTAATATTTGGCATTGTTTTATAAATTAATCGTTAACATATTTTGATATACCCTCATAAAAACTTAAAAGTGTTTATACGAATCGCACATGTTTCTTTTATATAAAACAAAAGGACTGATATTTGTAAATTTTAAGTAGGTACGGTAGGCAGAGAAATAAGATGTATTTATTTGAATATTTTTTTATCTGCATTGCACGCATTGGTTCAGGGTAGGCAGAGGGAAACCTAATCTTAAAACTCTCCGTTCCGATTAAGACACTCCCGTTCCCCACTTTCGTGCCGAACCCTGAAGGCATTGTGTGTTAATGGAAGACCTTAACGCCGCGTGCTTTGTCTTGTTACGAAAATGAAGAAATGAAAATATTCGAGTGGGAATTCAACCTACAACCTGTACCGTTTACAGTCGAACGACTGTGCCCCTGGGCCTCGAATGGCCTGCTTGGAAAATACATATAATTATATCATATGGTAGCATTTTACTAAGCCAAATTTTATAATGGTAGCAATATATTTAAAATATAGTTGCAGCACGACGTTATTTTATGAGTTTTATCATAAAACTCGCGATCACGCCAGCGGAATATGCTGGATTGAAATGAGTGCTCGCTGCTCGGTATCTAAAAGTCGCACGCAGTGTGGAAAGAGACAACTCGCGTTAAAATTAAATAACAGTATTATTTATTAGGTGACCAACAGAAGCTCTCACGAGTTTATCTCTGTATCTAGTTAAATATAATCGTCCAAATCAAATTGACTGAAAAAATGAAGATGGCAAGCCGTCGTGGCGCAGGGACGGCGCAAGCCGTGCTTGCTGTCACGCTACGATGGGTTCGATTCCCACTCAGAGGAATAAAATTTTATTTATTTTTTCGCTTTAGTACCGTGTCAAAAGCGCGCTAATGAGTTCCGCTACTCGGCAAACAGAGTGTCTTAACACTAAGTTCCCTCTGCCTTCCTTGCTATATGCTATATCGTGAAGCTGAAAAAAAAAGAAAAGAAAATGAAGATCACAAATTAATTATTGTACGTATTTATGCACATGATTTACAACAAAAGTGGTCTATTTTCAAATCTTTCCATTAACCTCCCGTAACGCGCTATATAATGTCGCACGCGAGATTAGAATCTGATTCATAGTTGTATAATAAAACTAAATATACAACTGTGGTTTGAAATATAAGCTTAGTTTCGTATCTCAATTATGCTCATTAGTACACGTATATACGTGATTAAAAAAATAAAATGTTTAATAAACGAATGCGTTGAACTCGCGAGCTCGCACGGCTCTCGGGATAATTTGTGTTATGGTTACAGCGCTCACGCGAAATATTTTGGCTGAATGTTGTGACATCGCAGAAAATATCACTTACTTGTATATGTAATTAATTTAATCATTGAATGTTTTATCAGAAATTTTTAATCAAAATTTTAATTTAATTAACGTTTTAAGCTTTGTAAGCGACAATTTTATTTAATTTTTAGCTTCACGCTGTATTCAGCACATGGCAGGTTAAGCAGAAGGGAATCTAGTGTCCGTTCCCATTAAAGCAGTTTCGTTTACAAACGCACTTCAGTAACACGCTCGTGCCCTTGAGCAACGACTGGTCCCATTTTATTGTAAATAATAACCAAATAACCAAGATTTCATGTCACAGAAGGAGTGTTCAATACATCTTAGATTTTAAAAAAATCTTAAATCAACTCTTTAATCAAATATTAAAAATCAACACGGCCACGTAAAAATCAAACGCATCATATATAATACAGTGCGCGCCTACTTAAAAATAACTCGAGCGTAATCCGCAATTTGTATAATATCATACGTTTCTATATTACATCAAAAAATATGAAAACATCTGCCCCGAGTCGTTCGGGAGCGCGGCAGATGCCCGACATCAAGACGTTACGGACGCTAATCCGCCTCGCACGGTTCACGAGAAACGATAGAATGTATTTGTATCGACACCGATATCGATATCGGCGCGTACGACCCAACCCTAATATTGTATAGACGAGAAAATATTTCAGAATTTTCTACACATGACATTAAAAATATTCGTTCTTTTGAATGCTCTCATAGATTACACGAATGTAATAAAACTGTCGCGTTTAATGTTAATGTAGCTTTCGACTTTGACCAGATTTTAGCTAAAAGCATAATTTTCAAACTATTTGATTGATTTTGATCGTTACTTTGAGGAAAATAAATGCCCAAACAACTAGATATAAATACAAAATGTAATATATTTTTTTAATGCACGCTGTATCCTGCATATACCATGGTAGGTAGATTAACCCTGGAAACCTAGTGTTAGGACAATCTTATGTCGCATCGCATCTTAGTTCGCATTAAAACATTTATCGCCGAATTCTGGAGGTATTGAATGTGAGCAAAGAAAATAAAAATATAAAATATTTCAATACGTAATAAAAGGAGTGTATTTAAAGGAAGTGTTAAAAAAAGATTTCTTATTATTTTTTTAATCGTATCTAAATTTATTTATTATTTTGTAAGACATACTATAATATGTAATCTGTATACAATTGCTCATGTCATCTACTGGATATAAAAATCAATTCTAACAAGAGATAATCTGCCAAAGATGAATGTTCGTGTTTCATTTTTGTAAAACATCCAATCTAATTTTTCAAACAAAGCGATTTGTCAGACGGAAGAAATAACAGCGCTTTGTCGTCTCGATACAAATCAAATTGTTTAAAATGCTTATTTATATATTTTCATTGAAACGATTAGGTATATTAGAGAGGGTATTTATGACCATAGTGCTATTTCGTTGGTTTAATTTCCATATTGTTATATACTACGTGTTTATATGTTATATACTATGTATTACGTATAGTGCACTCAGTTTCAATGGAAAACACGTTAGCAATTCATAAATTTTCTTTGCTTACTCATCTAAAATAGTGTCACTGAAGAAATACTAAAATTAAATGAAAAACTTTTAACAATTTTATATAACATGATAAATAACTTCATACTTCCAATTATTTTAGACATGATATCATCAATTTTACACTAAGCATAACGAGGGCAAGATTAGAATAGATCTAGGCACAACTATAGGTAGGTAGATATGTAACTTTGTAAATGATATCAAACACGTGCACAAACAAACTTGCAACGCAAATACACATTTCTGTAAATTATTCACATATCAAGGCTCGCCGTAAGGAGTTGAACCTAAACAGGAGCAACCTTGCGTTCGGTTTACGCGAACTTGCATCAAACTCTCGTCTGACGCAATTCCGGTCATGATCTCGACTTGTGTTCCAAATTCAAAACTCTTCGAGCTAATTTCCGACTACCACTTTGTTCTTTATTCAATTTCCGATGTGCTCTATTATGGTAGAAAATTCAATTTGTCTTTTACCTTGTACCTTGATTTCCTGTAAATACTGATCTATGTTTTATTAAAAAATATATATAAAATAACTGATAAGCAACGTTAAATATTTAATCTGTTATGGGTAAATAAAAATAATTAACTAATTTATACGTATGAAATAATCAAGTTATTTATGTTGAAAAGTAAATAGAAAATAATAATGTATGTATATTAATATTAATAAAATATTATCCTTCAACCCGTCTCACAATATTGTGTTTTTGTCAGAAATATTCCATTTCAATTGTCAGTGGATGCCATAGACACGTCACAATAATGCCGCCATGACATTTATTAAAATAATTCCTCTGGATAGGAGCTAATTTTGTTTTTGGAAATAATTTCCATACAACTCTACTATATGTTTTTATCATATCTTATCAGTAATTAGTAATTGAAAGACATTTTTATGGGTACGTAAGCTTAAAAATGTAAAACTAGCGCATCAGTCGTTAAGCTCGTGTAAATGTAGATTTTAAAATTCATTGCAAAACAAGAATGAAATGTTGTTAAATACATTACCTAACTGGACCATCCTACGTTGAGGGGTTAACAAAATAAGGTGAAAAGATAAAAAAGTGCATACCCCCAACAGATGTTGGCGCAGTGGCGCTGAGCGATCGCGACAGGTGCATTACGACATTAGGGCCACCTCGCATTTACTTTTTAATCCAAATGTTGTTTTTTTTTTTGTTATAGGTACAGCAAACCATAAATTTATTTAATGCACTTCTTTATTTGACGTTGTCTTATAAATGAATTTAATGTGTTGTAATTAAAATAATTCTATCACGATAAAACTCTTATTTGTTTATTCGAAATATACTTTATTAGTAGATAATATTAAAAATCATAAATAGAAATTATGAGAGGTGTCTAATTATACACGATTATATACAATATGTAAAACCTGATTTTATATGAAATTAAAAGTAACTTAATAAAAAAATTACCATCTTATGTAAAGGTCTAACAGAAAAATATTGTTTTTGACATTTTTAAAGTGTTATCCACACTTATAAAAGAAAAACGGACGGTTCCAAGAGGCACGAATTCAAATCCCGCTACTTTCAAATTTTTATACGTTTTCTAAAAAAGTAGAATAGAATGTAGTATTATTGTTGTAATAGCAATGAAATAGCAATTATTTACAATTTAATCGCTTTTGACCCATAGCCCATTCGAGGTCCATTACCATTAATAACAACATTATTTGAAACAAATGAGTCGGCAAGGTGAGAACCCTAATAAAATGATTGACCTATTGGCAGCAGGGACGATAGTTAACGCGTACAAATCGACCTACAAACTCGACATTGCCTTTCATTTAAATAACAGTCAAGCAATGATTAAAATAAATATTAGAGAGAAAGAAAATAGAAATTATTAATTATATGCAGTGTTCTATAAATACTTGATGATAATGTTACAAATCATAAAAAATATATAAATGCAATAATAAATCACAAGAAGCACCATTCAATTCAAACTTATTGAATTGCCGCAATAAATAGAACCTAAAGATAATGTTTGTAAATAACTAACTTTTACCTGTAATTTCGCCCTCGTGGTTAAATGTATATGATTTCCTCGATAAATGGACTATCCAACATAAAAATATTTTTTTCAATTTGAACCAGTGGCAGATTCTCAGGAGGACAATAACGCATTAAACCAAAGGTGTAAGTTACCAAACATTTCAGTTTTATGATATTAGGATAGAAAGAAGTTTAACTATATCTATATACATTCTTAAATTAATAAAACAATCCTAGCGAACAAACGACGATACGCAACTACGGTCCTTTCTTGATATTTAATTCCATTAACCACTCCTTTTATTTTTACTTTTATCTTCTATTGGATAGCTCCAAGTACCGTATAAGAGACACACGCGAGTTTGCGATTGTTCCTAATATAAATTACACCACAAGCTATACGTGGTGTACAGCGACTGTGCTTTTAACCTTTTAAAAGTAGAGAAGAATTTATCTTTAAATATAATAGAAACATTTTTCTTCATCATTTCCTAGAGAAAGTATGTTTAAGTAACAAGTTATCGAATAAAAGCAAATGGAGCATCCGCAACAAACAAGGCGAAGCCGCTTACATTGTGTGTATGTGATGTAGCCGGATATTAGTAAATATATTTACCATTTTCCGAGAAGGTACTTCCTATAGTAGTGAAGTAGGTACATTGAAAAATATATTATAATTTTAGTTCTAAAATATGTTATAATTTTATATAATGTCTAAGTTGCTAAAAAAAATTATAACGGCCAATTGTATCGCAGTCAGGACGTTGGTGAGGTGTATTTTTTCTCAGGAGCTCTCACTTACGAGTGAGGAGTGAGGAGTTCTGTTCCCTCTAAACTATTGAAATTTAACTCAACACACAATACCTCCTGAATTCGACAGAAAGTGGGGAACGGAGTGTCTTAACCCTATGTTCCCTCGATCTACCTGGCTATGTGCAGGATACAAAAGGAAGTTACAAATACAAAAAGAATTATCTGCATACCAAAAATTTAATTCATGTACAAACAATTCTAGAGATTTTAGTAGCTCAACACAAACAGCGTGAAAACAATAGGTACTACTAACTTGCAGTTAGTGTCATCAAACTGATAGTTAAAGTTACCGTTCAGGTCGATTAGGGTAAGTAAGGAAACCAATTTCTAATATGTTTCGTTAACGACACTTGTACTAGTTTCACTTGCCGGCACATTTTCGGTACGCAGAATTGTTTCGCCAAGTTGCCTCCTTGATACCAATCAATAACCCACGAGGCGGCGAATTGATGGCCGTAATGTCTGTTAACTATTTAGTACATATTAAAACTTTCCTAAGCATAGTTTCCTTGTATACCTACAGCTTTGTTGATAACAAACTTAATAAAATATTTTGGACTGTGTTTAAAATTCTTCACTATTTTTATTATTGTGATAGCGTGATTTTGTTTCTATAATCTTATTCAAACAAGCATGTAGTTGGGTATCTAAATCGTTTTAATATACAGAAGTAGTTTATATATAGATAATATTTTAATTAATATAAGCATTTACCCAATATACCTAGATAACATTTACATATGCATATATACAAACTATGTATGTATGTACATGACTTCGTAGTAGAGAAACTTCTCGAGCAGCATATGCGTAATGCAGGCTATAAGTTTTCCAAGCGTGAGCTAACTTCCCTTAGGACTTCATATATGAAGTCGTGTAGTCGACAGAATCTTATAACGGTGTTTATGTAATTTTAAAACAGTGGGTTTAATACACAAAACACTACTATTCACAGGATCGAGTGCAAATTTTGGGCGTATATATAAAACGGTACAGCGGAAATTAACATTATTTTGTACATGTCAATACTGCTAAATAAGGAAGTTAAAGAAAGCTATAAATGAATAACCTATAAGCGTCTAATATTTTTTTATTTTAATAATTACATTTCTCATTTTAATAATTTCATCTACTCCTTTTTTAAATATTAAAATGGAAAATTTATATATTACTAAAAATTTAAAGAAGGAATGTATAGCAAGGCATGTAAGAAGAAACGCGAAGTTATCACCAAGTTATCTCTCTTTTAACACTGTATGAAGGAGAGTATAAAGTGGATGTTTCGTAACAACAGGTCAGCTGTTAAATTTAGTGGCGCGTAAAAGGGTATCAATTAACTTTACTCAAGCCAACGGGGCGTGCCAATATCATCCACCTGGTTGAATACTCGACTTATTAAACTATATATAGTATTGAGTAACCATTCAATACGCATTCTTAGCGCAGCGACTGTGGACATACAAAGAGAGAACGCGCGTGCGACGTGTTAAGCCTGCATTAGTTTTTAGGGTGTGCGCAAACAACTGCATCTTTTAGATAATTTATATACACTAACATCTCACGTACCATTTTTATATCTTTGGTGTGGAATAACTCTTCAAAATATTTATTTAATAGTAGACGTAGATATTTCAAGTATTGATTACAGACATTTCAAATAGGTAATTAAAGTATCAATTTATGATTATAAATATTTATGTCATCGGAAAATTAATGATTTTTATTAGTAGTAGGTACATTGTACTTGAACTATACAGGGTGGAAGAGGCAGCGCTTCTTTTATTGAAACTGCATATAGGGTAATATATTTCAAACCCACACCTAAGAAATTAATCAAGGTGCCTCAACAATTTGGACGTAGGAATTTTTTTTCATTTCACGATTTTTACCCATACCTGTATTTCGTGTGACGCACACATACGAGTGCGACGTTTCCGATTTGACAGGTAAGTGTGTGCGTGCCTATGTTATACTTTACAAATGGCGTTTTATTTTAAAACGATAATTTTATGATTTATTTTGTTTGAAAAAATAACTTTTTCATTTTTGGGAATTATTTTTTTTCCGAATTATATTAGACTTTTATAGAGTAGTTAAAACTGCGGTTTTATTTAAAGTGGTGCTGACAATTCCACCCTGTATATTATTTAAGTAATTTATTGTACTTAACTATATTATATTCTATATTCATCTTTGATGACAACCCTACAATAGTAGCGCCATGCGTTGCGTTCTTACTTCCATATTCAAACTGGCCACTTACTTTCCTGCGCTAGCGCACTGCACTGTATATTGCACTGCACTTAATTACCTACATACAAGTAACATGGCCTGTCGATTTAAGTAACACCGGGGCCTGTGGCCTACATAGAAGAGTAAATGTGTTGCATAATATTTTATTAAATATGATTATCTTAATTTTTAATGAGAAATCCATTCCTATATATCATATACCCATGCTTGTAATAATTAATAATTAAACATTAATATTTGATCAATCGCGCAAAATCAAAATTAAAAAACCTCATTGGCGTACCAATGCAAAAACGTAACAATTAATGAAATGCCTCCGACGGTGACGTAGACATTTTTAAAGCCTTTGTGATCAGAAACACTTTGATCTGGATACAATTGGAAACGGGACGGGTAATTAGAGGGCGCTTGCAACGTTAGCGTCTATCAAATGACACGGTGACATTTTATAATAGACTTTTAACCAACTCTTTATAGTTGTACACTCAAGCTCAAATTCTACCTTAAAACAAAATGCTGTAATCCTTTCATGTTATCTCAACAATAATAACTACAATCTGCCATCATGTACCTACATATTGCAACCAGCTTACACGATATCAACATTTATTCCTGTTATTACTGTCAATAAAGAATACTGGGAGGGCCATAATTAAAAACAAATTAAGTAATCTGACTTTTTATGACTGTGTGTAATTTCACTGTGAAATTTTGTAATGAAAAAGTGTGCTACATTTTCATTGACTTCAATAGAGGTCTTTTAGAGAGCTCGCTCTATTAAAGCCACATCCAATTTCCATGTATATGAAATGAAATGACGTACCGCTTAATGTTGCTGCGTCATGCATTCTATAATCTCCCGACTACGACTGTGTGCAGTGATTGCATCACAGAGTAGGGAATGCAGTGAAAATGCTACGGAGGAACTTAGTATTTCAAAACACACCAATATTACCAAGAGGAAAATAAATACATTAAAAGGTGGAACAGCTCTACACTTAATTGAATGAAACTTTAAAATTCTACTGAATCATTTAATGATCATAATATTACAAATACAACTGTAATACACAATAGTAATATAAGTAGATTAGTATGTCATGTAGTGTGGAAAGTAGACGATAATTTCAGTTCGCAATTCTGCGGTTGAATCTTCGTCAGTCCTAAACGCTGATTGAAACGTAAATTTGTGCTGGCCCCTCGCTTTAGCTGTTTGTGGAGATTTAGCACAAAAATTATTCAACCGCTCGATTCGTATAAAATGCCAAGTTTCTATACACATTATTACGTATATTCTGTTATAAGTACACTTATAAAAGTGCAGTTTCTTGAATTAAAAATGTTTCATAGCTCCTGTATCTCTATAACGTCATGTCAATCATTATTTTCTAAACACATACATCCATAAACGTTCTGAAAAATCATTCACCCTGAACAACTTATTGAAGCATTTTAACCGCTGATAACAATCGGGTTTCCTTTCAGCGTCGTGTAGAAACATGGAGAGCGTTTAAAACCTGCGCGATGTCGTTTAAGTGGCGGATAATTTATTCCACATCGAGAAAATTCCGATAAACCCGTCGCGTCCCCGAGACACCCTCTAATCCTTTGATGGATTCTACCTCGAGACGGCAAATACCGGAAAAGTGCACTCCATGGGAAGGAATAACAAAAAACGTCTCTCCTAATACTCCATGTTTACCCTTCAATACTGCCATTATTAATATCTCTTATCCTTACTTTACATATAAGTTATTATACGGATCGTATAACAAATATATCGCTCTAACATAAAAATTAATATAATGTGTAAAATATTTAGATAATAATGAATTTATATAAAATATACAAGTACATACAGCGGCGCGGCGCGTGCGTTCTATTCAATGTCGCAATGAGCCAATTGTCGCTTTTCCCTGCGAGTCTCCGAGTCGTCGACCCAGCGCGCGGGCCGGCGGCGGGCCAATTGCGACATGAGCGATCTGCTCTACTACTCGTCAACCGAAACAAATCGCCGCCGAGCTGCTCCTTTTTTCCACGTCGCACGTTTTTGTCGTTTTGGTTATCACACGAACTGTTCGATTCCGTTTTTACGTCGCTACAGTAAAATTGGATTCCCACACCGGGACCCGACGCCGGGGTCTGTGAGATTAGACGGCGGTTGTATGTTGTGTTTTGCAATTAATTCTAAGAGTCGCTGCGCAATTTATTACTGTCGATATTGAACGCGGAGATCACTCAAACGAGCCGCAAGTGTCGCTAAAATTATAACAGCGGCGCCGACAATAATTATGCATTTTGCAGACCATAAATAACAATGGATTAACAATGCCGGGACCATGTTCGCGGAAGATGCATGTGGTGGACGAGGGCCAAGAGTTGGCGAAGCGTGTAATATGAAACGAGCCCACCCCGATTAGCATTTCGGTGCAGGTTGTTAGCGAAAGCCTTTGTGACAAATAGTTTTTAATTAGTTAATAAGGCAAATGGTTTGACTACTGAATATAGTTTTACTAAAATAATATGAACATTACTCTACAATATGACAATTATTGAAATCGGAACTTCCTTCAATGAGTCTTACAGACTTACACCTCTGAACTGACACGAGACGTGAAGGAAGTTTAGGCACTCGTATCCAGAGCGACCCGCAACGCAAACACGGCGCCATCAAAGACAGACACTGTGTTATGAAAACAAGCAACCGGGAATAAACACAAATAGACACGCGAAACAATTGATGAGAAGTGGGGGAGCGGGGGAGTGGGAGCATTCATTACTTGATGAGGGATTCTTTGCTAGCTGGAATGTCAACATGAAAGGTTGAACTAGATGATAAAGTTAAATAATATAAATTTTAGTTATTTAAATATATTACTAAAACTATTAAGACGAAGCCAAATAATTATTTACTTATCGACACAGGATATTGTCTGTTGGCAAATTGACAATTGTCGTAGGTACGTTACATGATAAGTCGCAATGCCACTTTAAACTTTTACATTTTTACAACTTATTTGTGTTTTATTTTAATCATAATTGTCTATGATACTATACTATACAAAATCTCCAGGTAAATCTTTAAATAAATGTAGCACAAAAAGAAACCAAACACAAACATAATTGTTTTTAGAAATATTACACTGGTTGGGGGCCATAGACCGTCTTTTTTTATAAGTCCATTTAGCAGAAGCTGCTCTTTTAAATATGTGCTTTAATTTTATGTGCCTGTATTTCCGGGATTACAGCTTAATTGAAGTTTTTCTCCCCGAGCTCTCGTTAATACCATTCGCAAACGAATTATTCTAAGAGGAACCTTGTATTGTTATTTAAATTAACTATTATTATTTCAATGTTATCATTAAACATACACTTGATCAGCAATATGTACGAATAAGTAGTGTTTTTAAAAGGATTATTAAATGTATTATTCGCTGTATGCGAATTCCACATAATATAATTATGAATATTTGGCTTAACGCTGCAAGGTAAGCGAGGAGTAAGAGAGGAGTAGGTATTAGGACACTCCGTTCCTTAATTCTCCGTCCAGAACGAGGATGTGAGTCATGTTAATAATTACAACTGTAGAACTCACTTTATTTACTATTATAATATACATTTTTATTTTATTCACTATTTAACGTTTCACCTCTATGAAGATCTTATACGTACTTTTTTTACTTCCACTTTAAAAATCATAAAAAATCCACTTTATGATCACATCATTTGAATACCTATTAAAATATCATAAACGAAGAAGAGCTCCAATCTAACTGTAGGAAGAGCGATCACGCAGGCTCTCGTAAAAGTGATCGTAACTGTTAATACGATAATTCATGATGCCCTTATAGTGCTAGGGGCCACAATCAAAACACTGTAACTACGTGAATTGTATTTTCAGCGTCACGCTGTTTCCCTCATACACCTGGGTAGAGAGAGACCGAGCCTAATCAGTTCCCCACATTCTGCCCAATTTTCCAGGCATTGCGTGTTGAGTGGCGGAACTTAACGCCGCGCTTGCCTTGTAACCAGAACGAATAAATGAAAATATTAATAAATAATATTTTTTACTCCCGAATGGGAATTGAACCCACAACCGTCGCACGTTTGCGCCACTGCGCCACGACGGCCTCAACTACGTGAATTTGTAAAATAAATTGTATAACAACGCGCACAGTGGAAATGTTTGATTATTGAAGTCAGTTTGATTGTTTTCACACTGTTAATGATTGTCAGTCAGCGTTACGAGGCGGCCGAAGCTTTCAATCGGATTTCATTACTTTGTTGGCTTTAAAATCATCGAACTGTAATTTTTAACGGAAATCAAATAAACTTTTTATGTATTCATTTATCATTTTGTTCGGAGTGAGTTGCCAAGTATTTTTGTACATTCTTTATTAAGTAAAAACAAATAATAATAACCACCCAATAAACATATTTACAATAATATGCTAGAGGAATGTAAGCAAAATTGTTTTATATATAAATATCGTTTCAAGAAAACACGACATAAATTTATTGGTAAATTATCTATAATGTACAGACCACTAAAATACCAAGAAAGAGGACACGTGGGGCAGTTCAAAGACAGAAATGCTCTGGAGCGAGTCATCTCAACGCGCTATAAATTTTTAGTAAAGCAAACAGACGTGGCAAGCACACAAACATCTATGTATCTTGTTCTAATGAAACATTATTAAGATTGACTGAAATTTATTCTAGAAATAGCTTCTTAATTTAGGTGTTCGAACATGTCACTAGAACTGTAATAACTACATATATATTTTATATATTTTCATGTAACTACGTCTGTATAATTAAAAATAAAATATATTAAATAATAAATTTTATATTTATATATTTAACTAAAATATCTATTGACTTCTTGAACACATTTGAAACACAGGTCAAATTTAATTTTATATCGTTTTCTGCCCTATATACAATGACCGTTTTAAACAGGGTAAAAATATAAAAATCCATGAAGGCAAATAAGAAAGTGAAATCAGCATCATTGCTACCAAAAAAATAGGTCTACCATCGCTATCGGTCCCCGGCATAATGATTCGTGTAACAAAAGAATACTAGGGTACAGAATGAATGCAAAAATATGTCAAACTGAGCCTGAAAAGACTATTATTAAAAAGTATTATTTAGTAGCGTCTAGCCCGCGGCTTTGTCAGAACTGACTTTAAAAGGTTTGTCTTTGTTTTTGCTGGTCACTTCGCTAGCCGACCTCACAAACTAGACCTAAAAATAATAAAATCTCGCAATTTCAATATTAACACATCCATCTGCTCCAAAATGATATTAAAATAACATTTCCCTTTCGTTTCATTGAAGGCAAAAAAATCGGTACAATTTCTACTTTCTTCAACACGTCACTTACAAAACCAGTATCAGGTGACTCTCGGCGGCACTTAAAGTAATAATCCCACTGTAAGCATGCATCAATACCTCTTAATACTTGTAGACCTTGGGATCACCCACACTCTGCTAGCAGACGAGGTAAGATGAGTTGGAAGAACTTATATTGCAATATAATCTTTACTCTTCACGTCTTATGAATCATCTTAAGTGTGGAGAGAACACTTTGTGCCTACACAAATGACTAGGCTTCTCATGTTACATGAATTGCGTCAACAATAATAGAAGTAATAGACCTAATATTACTGTTTTCCTTTTACAGACTTAGATCTGAAAACAATATAAATCTAGCAGTTACACTAATTTCTCATTGGATTGATTAGATAGTGAATTATGACAATCTATTAAGAAAAGACTGACGCATCAAATTCTATGATTATGAAAATAACATGTAGATAATTTTGAAGAACAAAAACCCATAATGTAACATTGTCTTTTGTGAAATTCATTAGTGCTATGGTGCGGCTTAAATAACCACCCTCATGACAACCGAGTACAAAACAAGTAACATTTAATATTTCCACGTGTTGGGGAGGTTATCGTGTAAAGGGGGATCGGCAGGTGACTCGGCATATGTCCTCTTTAAATGCCAACGACCCCTACGCAGGGACGTAAAATATACTTTATTGATATTATATCAACACATAGATCTAGTATTACTGCTACTATATAAACATAGTTTAGTTCAGATCACAAAGTTACTAAGTCGTCTAGTTTATGACGAATACGAATATTCACAATAAGAACAGCTATATCTTGAAAAAAGTATTTTTTTTTGCAGTTTTTAGACACCAAAGAAATGGTCATTACCAAAATTTAAATGAAACATCGTTTCATTAAAAAAAAATTGCAAACTAAATATTTTTCCAATTTTAACAAATTGAATTTTTAGCAAACAATTGCCATAGCAGGCTGATTTTTAGGGACAAACTAAAATGCGAGGGGATAGAAATTTCAATTAGCTAATTGAAATAAACTGACGATCATTAACCTGATATTTAACCCCCGTTCCAGTTGCCAAATGTCGTGTTTGGAAAGGTCAGACGACAGTCATGTTTTGAAGGGGAATATTTGAAATATCCCTATAATGGAAGATATAATAGTAGAAAATGCTTTTTGCACATCATTCTAGTTTAAATATTTAAAAAAATGCTTAGGTTAGACACAATAAGACCAAAATGTTGATTTACGTAGAGAATATAATAAATAATAAAAATATACAAAACACAAAAAAAAACAAATTAAACAAAGGTATGTCTTAAATAATAATAAGTTATTTTATATTCTAAGTAAGTAAACCAACGTTAGTGAACGATATATGTCTTAATATATAAAGTGATATTTTCAAACACCAAGTAGGTAATTATGCAATTTCCGTTATGACAATCTACGAGCAAATAAAACATAACTTGTTTGTTTGTGACAAAACTTAGCGAGTGTTAATTTGCAGTTAACTGATGAAAACCAAACATGCATTTTGCCTGTGGTTATATATTACTTACTTCGTACCTATGTCTACTCGTATATAATAGGTACATGAGTATTATTTAGCTTCACGCTGTATCCCGCACCCAGCAGTGCAGGCATAGGGAACTTAGTGTTAAGGCATTGGGCGGAGAATGGGAATGGTTTCATTCTCCGCCCAATTCTGGAGGCATTGCGTATTGAGCGTTGTTGGCGGAGTTCAACGCCGCATTTTCTATGACACCACAACGAAGAAATGAAAATAATAATAAAATATATATAATTAATATATTTGCTAATGTCATAAATAACGTTGCCACGATTGCCTCAGTTCATACTTGAAACGATCTGTCGTATCTCCAGATCACTTACGTAAGTGATTTATGGGGCACTTTCACTAGCGCAAGTTGCTTGTTTGTACGAATTAATTACTTAACTGGAAAATTACATAAAAATCTATTATTTATGACTTTTATTTTACCAATAATTTAATTTATAGAATTTGGATAGCAACAAACTATTTAAACATAAGTATTGTAAGTACGTATAGTAATTATCTAAATGAACCAAAAGATTTAACAGTGAAACAAAGATAATCTCACGTCCAAATCATATGCCTACGCAAATATAAACATATAATACCGGATGACAGCGGACATTAATTAATAACTTAGTTAAGCCGCCACTAAGGCTCAACACACGGGGTAGGAAGTTCCGGTCGAATCCCGCGCCCGCAGGCACATCCGGCCACCGAAACTCAGTTTCCTTACGAATTAGGCCGCGATTTGTGCTCGTTACAATTTAATACCTCAAAACGTGATATATTTTGTTTACATGCAAGCGCAAAAATTTTAAACATACATTACAATTAATTTCCAATATAAAAATCGCACTAAGTGTTCGTACACATCAAAAATATTCAGGAAAAAAAACTATTTAAAGAAGTGCCCTATTTCTATTTTAGTAACCTTTAGCGCCAAGTTTTATATATTTTAGTTATTTAAATTTCCGGTAAGGTAGTATTATTAATGTTCCCAACAAAATAAATAGGTTAGTTCACACGCTTAATGCATAGGTACTAAAAAGTGTATCAAGGTGAACTACCATATAATTTACATTCTAGCATATTAAAAATCTATGAGTCACTCTGGTTGTTTTTATATGGTACGTAAGTAATAACATTGTTTATACATTGTAATTTCCCATTACCAAATGACAAAAAAATATGAGCAAAGGAAAAAAAGATTAATAAATATACCCAAAATGTTGAAAACCCAATCCATATGTATGAATATGTAGTCGTACATATGTATGCACACACTACACATGTTAAATGTGCTAAATTTATGTTTTGTATGCTATGCTATATAAATTTTGCTGGTACCAGAAAATTTATTTTTAATATTCCTTTGCCTAGGTATTATTACCTTTACCATTTTCAGTGTTGTTTCCATATCTTACTGATATGGAACATAGTGTTTCAGATACTCGTAGGACTTGTCTATATAATATTCTTAATTGAAAAATATAAGTTATTTGAATTTTTAATTTCACGGATTTGAGTAATTAATTAATCAGTAATAATATATAATTAAAAATATATTTAATCAGTTTTATTCAATGATGGTATATTAAAACTCTATATCTCAAGTTGACGTGCGGTCGGACATCGTGAGAGCGTCTACGCCTGCGGTTACAATTGTCGGCCACTCAGCTGACCTGAGGTAAGGATTAACGGACATTTGATGACTTAGAGCAACCACTTCAAACCTACTAACAAATTTTTACGACCATTTTATTTAAGCTCTTTATACAAAACCATTTTATTTAAGCGCTTTATACAACTCTTAAATACAGTGTTCTAATATTGTCAAAAAGTCATACCTTTCCAACTTCCACAATTAACCTTAAATATAATAAAAATAATCATATTTTCTACAATTTCTTTGGGTCGATCATCTGCGGGAAATTGTCTAGTTTATTGTTTATTTACTATATTGTTTAGTATTACCACCTCGTCCCGCAAATTTGTAGAAATGTATTAATAAAAATAAACTAGTATTAGCCTTTTATTTACAAATTTAAAGTTTACAATATTAAAACAA
Organism: Heliconius cydno galanthus; assembly: GCA_036379175.1. Lineage (NCBI taxonomy): Eukaryota > Metazoa > Arthropoda > Insecta > Lepidoptera > Nymphalidae > Heliconius > Heliconius cydno. Next base: position 232,298 of record JAKRZM010001144.1, on the reverse strand, counting down.
TTATCAATTATTTTTTTCTTATTTCAATTATTAAATGTATGTATGAAAAGTGAACAATAGATGTTACTTATGTCACCCAAAGGGATATACGGTTGATTAGTCCCATTAGAATCTTAAGCAATTGCCAATACACGAGCTCGTAACAAATGAATAATAGAGACGGCAATAAGATTTGATAAGGCACTTAATATGTCGTGTAATTTGTGCAACGGACAGTATCATTAGCAGTTTGCTCCAACTCGCATTCCTAGTCACAACTGACGTCCCAGCGAAACCTAATCAAATATGAACGAACCTCGCGCCAGGTGAAGGGTGGCAGGTGCTTGACAATATGTTTCCTCTCCCTCACTCTTCAGCATATCTCCTAATTCCTATCTCATACTGTTGCTGTTTTATTATTATTTTTCCCGTGATATTACTTTTTGTCGGGGTAGATACACATCTAGTTGATATACACTGGTGTTATTTGACGTTTTATCCGTTCTCGTCATACATTTCAAAAAATTGGCTTTTTAGTTAGTTGGTGCTATTGTCGTTTTGCCCCTTTCCAGTTTTACTTCGCGCGTTTCGAGTATATTCATGTGACAATCAGAGAAGTAAAGTTCAGATACTTTATGTTAATTAAAAGCTACAGCTGTGCCAACTTTTCTAATTACGCTCAACACATTCCGATTACATACAGGACTTAGAGTACTACACTGACTAATCTAAATTGCAACTTCTTTCCAGCTGAAAGTAACATATAACATACGAGCATATTATGTGTAGGATATATTAAAATGCCCTATTAAAATAGTTTAAGTAAAAACCATTAGTCAAATTTAGTATACATATTTGTATTTCAATAGAATTAGCGTCTAAAGTTTTCTTCAGGTTTATCATTGTTATAAAAATAATCTACAAACTATTTTATAAATTATACGGAATTACCTACCCTCAAATATGCATCAAAGAGGTATCATATTCATCGTAAAGGTATATTTTTACTACAATGTAATTACAGAACAAATATGAATACCTTAGTTTTGACCTATAAAAAATAGTTGGTAAATATATTAAGGGGGAAAGCAAACGATTTAATATTAACGAAGTTTTATAAAGCAAAAACAATATGCCACCATAGATAAGACAGTAGGCGATACCTTATCAACGGATCAATAAATCCTCTTGTATTTGTGCGCTTCATAGGCCCTAGCAATATATGCGTGGGTAGGAGTAATTTTGGCGTATCTAATATTAGTCGGATTTGGTAACTTTAGACGCTAAACGGAGGATTAAGTTACTGAAATAATATTTTAGTCTAAGATGTTTATGATTTAGTTTTAATTCCATTAGCTATTTGATAATTGCTAACTTAGATGGGCTATAAATGTTTTGAGTTTTATATTTTTCAAAATTAAATAAAAAAATGTAATGCTCATAATTGTAACAAAATAATATAATTCAGACTACTACATACTATATAATTATTTATGAAAAACAAAAAGAACATTAGCTAAATTAAATAAAACCCCTTAAACAAGTAAATACGCGGCCGCAAACCATCATAACCACGCTCGTAATAAAAAGTTAGACAGTTATATATGTATGTTTACCCAAAACTTTTTACCTTCCTGGCCGTCTGTTACCTACTAAATAATGCCCCCACGAATATTATATTTTTTCCTATGTCACCCAACACTGTTATAAATGTGGACACTGCGTCACTTGCATTTTATATGAGTGTATGAAATATAGCATAGCCGGTGCTAATGGGGTGTTCGCGTGTAGGCACGCCCTTACCTCCGCGGGACCACACCTTTATACATTACCAAGCTAATACTGACTATTGTACAACGCATCACATTAGTTAAGTGGCCTAAGGTACTGTTACAATGCTATTTGATTGATTACTGCCCTATATCTTATATATGATGCTTTGTCGAGGTGATGATGAGGTAACAGTATTCTTTTCACATTTATAAAGATAAAAAAAAGAAAAACAATAGACTTAAAATAAAAAAAAAATTCAAAACTACGAAAATGTGGAAACCGGGTAGAAAAAACTGGCGGACGTACTTTTCATTTCTATGTAAATCGTTCAGTTCCTATCGAGACCTTAGTTTAACGCGATAACAATATCTAAAGTGGCATCGAGAAATAAATTAATCTCGGTAATTTATCCACAAGGTAAAGGTATCAATGTCTATTAGCGTAACATATTAACCTCTGAGGCGTGGGATAAAGTTTCTAACGTAATTACATCTTCGTTCACTGTAAGTATTCAGTTGTTGATATAACCTTGAAAAAATAGTATAGCTACACAAAGCGTCGTATAATAAAAAGTTTTTTTGTATCATTCAGTTTTTGCACATATTTTATTTATATAATTAATGTTACAGTACACATTTTAAAATTTTAAATATGTATAAAAACAAATATGTTATTATAAAACAATAAAAGACAATGCTCTATCAACAATTCCAATGAAATATTTCAAATGTAATTTTGGCCGGCAAGTAATAATTTTAATTATTATCAGAACCTACCAGATAAAAACAATAGAATATAAACTCAAAATTACTCCAATTGCATATATACTCATACAAACAAATACTTTTAATAAAATTGCGCGGCTCCATGCAGGAGTACACAAAACTACTATCTGCAGTGGAATAGGAACAATAGAAACTAAATGCTATAAGCATGCATCGTGTATATAACTTTTCCATTGAGAATGTTAACTCCGGTCTGAAATTTCGAAAATGATGAAATAGGATGATGGTTCTATTCAAATACAGCTTCACAGCGAATGCATTATAATAATCATTCTCTACATTTGTTCTAGCGTAACGCTAAAACTTTATAATGATCATATTTGGATTTCTTAACTTTGAATATTTTACTCTATTTTAAAATAAAATAAATATATATAATTTATATCTAATATATCTATAATCTGAAATTTCCTACATGGCGGAGCACAAAATATTTCTTTACAGGTTTTGCCTTTAACGGCGAATGCTTAGTCATCGATCTGTTGAACTTGTGTAAATGTCAGCGAGACGCGAAACGGAAGGCAACTATTATCGCATCCTTAATAATGTATTATGAAACGTATAGTTTGTAAACAAGCATGATATGTGTGTCGCTGGCCTTGACTTCTGTAGATAAATATTATACATAGAATATCTATACCTACTTTTCTATTTTTAAATTCTTACAGATTATAATTGTGTCCTGTGATATTATCGGAAATAAGATATTTTTATTACTCTCAGTGGCGCTCATTAACCTTTTCTTCGTAACATTATCTTTATTTAGTGTTGTCAGTTGTTTCGTTGTTTTAGTTTGAAACTAAGCATCAAGTTTTATAGGAAAATTTATTTTCAAACGCAATACAAGTGAAAAATGGATAATAGAGTTATAAATTTTGGGATTTTCTTTTATGCTTTGAAACGAGTTATGCAACGGAAGATGCATGAGTAGAAAAAAAAACAAAAATATGCAACCGTTTTGTTTAGCATTGTTATAGAAATGGCGTTAATAGCTCAAAATGCTTGAGGTCACAGTGATAGAAATCTAAAACTCAGTAACCGTTTCCCACTATTGTCAATTCATACGTATAACTAAGAACTAGCACATACAAAACGACTACCATTGTGAATGGATGATTACTTCATTGGGAAAAATTATTACATCTCTCATGCATGAATAGTACAATATTATTTGATTCATTGAAATGTTTTCTGCACATATGTATAGATCGTCAATGAAAGTGATCATATATGAATTCCTTTTTTCATTTTAAAGGAGGTACGGAGCCCTAACACTGAGAATATCTTCAATCAATAGCAACATAAATAAATAAATAAATATACATATCTAACGAATATCTTGTTTCAATTGTTGACAAATATAACAAAAAATCGTTAAAAAAACAAATTTGAAAACTGAAAATTGTTCTTCCTATCTAAAATATTTTATATCACGGCCATTTCAAAAACAGGAAGCCTGAAATGTGAGGAACGAAAATAAAAAATGTATATATAATTCCATCGACAGAGCAAAATTCAATCCGCAACGTGATCTTTCCGTATGTGGTAAAATATAAAGCGATAGTCACGAATTGATTGGCGGGTTAAATAGAATAGCACTCGCATGCAAAACCACAGGCACAAACAACAATAAGTGTTCAATATCTTTATATTGAAATATTATATTTAATAATCGTTGTGCAGGGGCATAAAGTGTGGCTGTAAACAAATTGTGGGTTCGATTCCCACTCGAGGAAATTAAATATTTAATATTTGTGTTTTTTTCGCTCTGGTGTCGCAGCAAAGCGCGGCGTTGAGTTCCTATGCCTCCAAACACTATGTTCCGTCTGTCTACCCTGCTGTATGCGGGATACAGCGTGAATCTAATTAAATTCATACTTAAACAATAACAGAGATAAGTTATCACCTCGAACCACTGTACGCGTACAGCACAAGTACTTAATTCACGCGTCAGCGAGCCACGGAGTATTGTTGCAACTCGTTATACATTGTTGTAGTCTTGGGCAATATCACTGGAACCTTGCGAAATACTTGCACCGTATGCACCATACACCACCCTGGCACTACGTCCGTCTACCTGTCTTTTTGCATTGTCATTTATTATATGCTCCCTGTGTGCTGTGAATACACTCGATTTGTTTCGGAGAAACGTACAAAATATTTAATCGAAAGCATTCCTACTTGTGCAATCGATTTTTAATTAACAATATCAACTACGCTATGGTTTTACATATATTTGTATATTCTCCTTCATATTCATCCATCAAAGATATTTTATTCATATGTTTACGGATTTGAATTTGATACATTTGGTGTAAAAACGTTATTTTGTAAAAAAAAATCCGTACCTTTATCTAGTTTTATTTATATAATTACTCATTATCTAAAGTGTAATTTTCTCAACGCTGCAAAATAATGACAAATCTTATATTAGCAGAAGGATTAAGAGATAAAAAGATATTTCGTGTCATCTAACTACATATCACACCATGTATATCTATCCAAGGCCCGGCGTTGAATTCCGCCACTCAACGCACAATGTCTCGAAATATTCAGCGGAAAGTGGGGAACAGAGTGTCCTAACATTATGTTCTTTCTGCATATCCCGCTGTATGCAGGATACATTGTGGAGCTGTTTTTTTTACTTGCTATTAATATTTAAAACAAACTTTACCAAAAATGATACGCCAAAATAGAAAATTATACGATAGTTTTTAAGCTATACCTACACGATATTATTTTCTACATATGTTATTATATTTAATACTCAAACACTCAGTGCATTCATAATATTATGGAACATTCACATGAGTTACCTTTGAGCGTCACAAGTAGGTACCATACAGGCAGAACTAAAGCACGCACGGATGGCGACGTGAATGTTGGTACACAACCGCAAAATCAGCACTATGTTGTGAATTCACCACGTACAAAATACCGACGTTAACTCAACAGGCGATGATATAGAAAATTAAAATTATAGTTATAATAGTATAATACTATTTTTATACTAAAACTCAAATACTAAGAGCTACTAAAATATTTAGTTGCATTAGTTACCAACTTAGTTCAGTATAACACTTTAATCTTACCTTAAAGAGCGCTAGTCGCGTTAGTATAAGAGAAGCAAGCCTTACCTGGAAAGAACAAAGTATGCATTAAAATCATTAAACTCTTAACTATACTCCCATCAATTTTATAAATGTGAAATATCGTGAGGATCTTTGTTCCTGGTTCACGCAATACCCAAAGAACGGATTTATATAAAACTTTACAGTAATATAGCTTATACATCAGAATAACACATAAGCTGCAATCTGCTCATAAGCAACATCTAAGAATATTTCAATATACGTATATTAATTATTCAAAAAGTGGCGTTTACAAAATGAACTACAACTCTACCACCAGCCCGTCAATCAAACAAAAGCGCACGGGCGGATCACATTTCGCTGGGCGCGGACACGATCGCGAGTGGATCCGAAATGAGGCAAATAAGCAATTACGCGCTCATATTTGGCTCGATTACACGCTGCGCTGGGAGGTTTCAGACGCACTGGAGTTGGACACGTCGCTCGCTGGAGTGGCCGCGACATATCCATGTGGCTAAGTAAGCGAGGCAGAATAGCTAGCTCTACATAGATTGTCAAGTCTTAGATATAGAACATACTTTATGTTAATAATTTAGTTTAAAGATACATTTTGTGATGAAAGAATGGCAAAAAGAATTATGAAGAAAAAGTGAGCGAAAAGAGAGGTAGGAGAAACCTCGGTTGCCTTCGAAAACACAGTATCAAAGTATACTGGATGAATATACTAGATGATTGGCACTCCGTTCTTTCTGGCTAGCCCGCTAGGGATACATATTGTATCTATGGTATATAGTAGTTTGATTTACATTATATATATTTCTTTATATATAAATGAATCATTATTCATTGTAATTGAATAGTTTAATAAACAGTTTATATCCTGTGTGGGTATTGAATCCAAAACCTATGGCTTACTATCTGCTGCGATTCTGGTCTTATGTTGGCTATTGTTAGTTGTCCAATCCAACTTCACGATTTGCCTAGCCAGACATAAAATAAATCTTCAGCAAAGTTTTGCGACAATTTATGTTATCTCAAACTATAATAGTTTAATATCCAGTTAGTGTTACCAATTTAAATATATAATCCACTAGAGATGAAAATAATTTGCTGAGATTATTTAGAGTAGGTACCTATAAAACGAACAATAATAGTTAATACTAAACTATACTGCAACCGCGACTTAGATATCATATTTTTAAGTATTTACTATATAATTTTAATATAAAATTATCAAATGAGCATCAAGTATAAACGTTTTCATTTCATTAGCGTTAGGCCCTTACGAATGCAAACTAAAAACATGTTCCAACGATAATATCAACAACGCACTAACACGCGACCTTGATAACGACGTGGGTGTAATACCAATTGTCATTCTTTATACGTGTATACGTGTATTAGGTACTTGCACAACAAATAATATTATGGTAAGCTGCCTAGACTGTTCTATAATATCAGATCAATCTACGAGTACATTATAAAACTTGTTGTCGAATTGTTTGCACAATATCACATACTTAACTGACGGTTTAAATAAGTGACTGGTTATGGGTTCCATTCCCACTCAACGAAACCAAATATTTATTTAAATTTATATTTTCATTTATTCGCTCTGGTGTCGAGGCAAAGCGCGGCGGTGAGTTCCGCCACTCTACACGCAAGGCTTCCAGAATTCGGCGGAAAGTGGGAATCCGAGTCGCTTAACACCAGATTCCCTTTGCCTATCCTGCTTTGTACGGGATACAGCGTAAAGCTGATCACATACTTCACTCAAAATAACAACACAATACATATACTACAGACACCATACATATACTAAATGTGACATACGTGCATGCATGTACGGTCAATTTGTCGTAGCTGATTGCACATGATGGCTTTGAGTTCGATTCTCATCTGGAATTTATCTACAAACGTAACATACGAATTTTCCATTTAAGCGTAAAATAGGGATCTGAGTTACTTGCCATTTACCAGCGTCTCTATATACTAACAATTTTATAACAATATTGCGAAGTGAAATACAATATTATTTTATTATAATTAGGGTTTGAAAGTTGAAAGTAAATCTCACTTTGGGTTGCCTTGAGCGTTTATAAACAATATTTTCACTATAAACTCTACAACTATTTTATAGAATTTATTTCGGGGTTCGTGTGTTGCGCCACAATTTACCAACAAAACACATCGGGATCGCATTTACATAATAAGCACAACCCGCAGAAAAGCGACGATATCTTCGGATTTTCCATATTATTTTATCTTATCCAATCTTTTGCAGAATTATGTCCCAAAACTAAACTAAATATATTGATAGTAAGTTTATTTTTATTTAAGCGTTATTAATTATTATTATTAAAAATAAATTATAAGTTTTTGTTTGACATAAAGGAAAATATAATAAATTATTATTTAATTACAGAAAATGTACCCGATAAATAAAAAATAACTAATTTATAGATATCAAAAATCTACTATCTGTTTTTATTTATAAAATAAATATAAATGATCAATCCATTTCGGTGAACATCATAAAAAGGGAACATACATGTAGGTAATATGCATAAATCACAAATAATGAAAATACCCTCTAGGAGGCAGTTATTCGTTCTATTTCTTGAGTTTAGCAGTAATTTCTCTGTAAAGGTCCTGATGAGAGCATAAAATAAAACGAAATGGTCAATCGGCATCTAACGACAACGCGTTGGTCGCGCGCCAACTGTCGCGAGACATCGATATACGTACGGAACGCCTCACTGTGGACGAAAAGTTAAATGAAACCTGAAGTTTCAGTCTTTACGCCGTTGAAATAGAATCGATCATAGTACGTGGATGCCACCCGATATCCACGCATCGTTAAAGCACTGCACACACTGCACATTATTGAATCACGTTCTTTGAGCTCGTGTCGGCAAATAAGCTGATTAGATGCACAGCCCGCACAGCGCTTTCGTGGCTTTCTATATCATTTGTGGGAAATCTTTACTTTATATCAGAATGATAGTGACGAACCTGATATTCATATTGTTGAAACATGTAGAGAAATCGTATACCTACGAGATATTAGGCGCTCGAATAATTATAAGTCTTAGTCGATATGGAGTTTTGTGGGTTTTGTATATGACCTTAATCCGCTAGTAACATAAATTTTGATGATAATAGCGCCTACAACACGACATCGCTGCGCACGTATGACTTAATTAATCGAACCGGTCGGTATATATATTTTTCCAACGCCACCACCAACAATTACTGTTAATTGGCATTTCCTATGCTGCGCTAAAATAGCACACATGTAATTAGAGACTCAAAATAAATTGTAAAATTGCGAAAGCGCAATTGCTACTTAGTAATAGAGCTAAATTTGTAGCTATCTGCTATATTATAACGAAATGCCATGAGTCCTAGTCGAAGTGGTTTCCTTGACATGACTGACGACAATGTACAAAATAAGCTTAATCTGAATTTCAAATATCCAATTAAGAATCAATTTAGTTACAAGCAACAATGTAAAAATACGTATACATATAAAATTATATTATATTAGATAGTTTGAAACATCGCTTATATTCTGAATATTAATTTCACAGAGATGATTAATATAAGTATATCTATCTATATATATAAAATCGAAAGGTCACTCACTCATCACGAAACCTCAGAAACTACAAGTGCTAGGAATCTCAAATTTTGCATACAAGTTATTTATAGGACGTAGGTGCTCGCTAAGACGGGAATTTGTAATATTCGACTTCTAAGGGGATGTTTTTGGGGTTCAAAGTTTGTATGAACCTTCGTTACTACAAATGCTAGCAGTCTCAAATTTTGCTTGGACGTCACTTATAGCACGTAGGTACTCATGGAGACAGAAATTAATAATAACGTAATTCACGCAGGCGAAGCCGCGGGCGGGCCGCTAGTATAATATATATCTGAACAAATTTCCGTAAACTACAGTATATAATATAATAATAGTATGAAGTATATAGGTAACTTACTAAAAACTTATTTAAAAATATGTGATTATAATTTTTTTGTTAATTCCACAACAGAAGCTTCCAATCTTACTTAAGCATTACATAGTTATCGTTCCATATACCTCACATCCATTTCTTTCCTATGACGCAGATCGAGGCGAAAGCATATACTTCCAATATATTGTCATTAAACCAGCTTCCTTTAGGAAATTATAAAATATTACCTACAGCTTTTCATTCTGTCATACTATGTATTTATGTATGTATGACTTTTATATAATGTGGCATATGACATACGTTCATTATTTATCTGTGTATTATCTGTGTATTTAAATATTTTAGAAACATATTATGAGCCTACTATGTCTTGGATACAGGCACCCAATTTTATTTTTGTTAAATCATCTAGTGATGTGCCCAAATTTCAATTATAAATATACCTCGATCGAATGAGGTATAATTTTTGCCAAAAAGAAGATTTAAGTTATGCGTCTAATATTAACGAAATCATGAAAAGCAGTAACATTATTTAGTTTGAACATATTAGAAATCAACACTGTATCTACATAAAATAAATAAATGCAAACATAAGCCGCGCGAAGTCGCAAGTAGAAACTAGTAATAATCATATAATAAGACTCGTGGCAGTAAGACGCACTCCGCAATATGTGCTCCGAATGTTAATATCGCGCCCACAGTGAATAACTACGATACAGACTGTTTTGGTATGGGGTGTTTTCGCATACGACTGTTATTTCTATAGCTGTCAAGAGTTAACAAGAAATATAAAATATTATTCAACATAAAAAAGTAATTCTTTACTTAGGTACATAATTAAAATAAACGTGTATTTTTCTTTGAATTAATGTAAGAGAACAAAAGATATTTGCAAGTCGATTGCAAACAATTAAGTTTATAATCTATAATGGAATAAATCGTTTTTTTGCATTTATTTATGTTTTTATTTTTACCTCATTGTTAGATTCATAGTTGAGGAGTTGCTAATAGTAAAAAAAATTACAAGATTATCTATAATGTAGACATAAGAACATTTTACGTGACATTTTATCCCGCAAATAGAAAGGTAGGCAGAGGGAACCTGGGAACCTAGTATTATGACAATCCATTCTCTTTAAGATACTTCCGTTCCCCATTTCCGCCGAATTCTAAAGGCATTGCCTGTTGAGTGGCGGAACTCAAAGTTGCGCTATGCCTAACTGCCAGAGAGAGGAAATAAAAATATTAAATATTCCATTTTCTCGAGTAGAAATCGAATCTATAACCTATCGCTTTTACAGTTGCACGTTTGTGCCCCTGCACCGCGACTAACCTCAAGTTACATGTTAATCATGATAAGAGAATAACTCAAACAAACTAGCTCTACCTTTTTCTATATCTTACAAAACATATACCAAAAAAATGTTTCAAAATATAATATGAAGAGTCGCACTCAGTCAATGTGGCGAGCCCTCTCATATTGTATGCGTTGTAAATCATAGCACCTTTTGTGGCGCGCCGTCGACGTCCGCACTACCGGATGATCTCGAAACGCATCAGGGGGATTAAATGTAATATTGTTAATGTATTTGTTATTCCACTTCCGTACTCTTTATTGCGTTTTTATAAAAGAACAATGGAATGGTATTGTGACAGTAAAGAGATGAGTGACAGATAGTGTGCTTGCTAATTAAACACGTATTAGAGACCAGTCGTGGCGCTGTGGACAAGGGCATAACTGTAAACGAGATAGGTTGTGGGTACAATTCACTGACACCTTCCACTCTAGACATAATTTGAATTGTCCTGTATTATAATATCAAAAGTCTTAGTAGTTCTGAATCTATAGAAAGCATCAAAAAAATCATATATCAGGATAAGGGTCGACTTTATGTTGCATTACAACCACAAAACATTTAAAGCAAACCTAAGGGGAGTGACCCTGTATTCTTTTACAAAATTCTTCAAGGATATTTTAAGACGTACGTGATATTACAATCGTAAATAGGATTTAGAGCTTTGCCAGAAAATATGGATAAGCATGGCGTTTTTTTATATCACGAAGTAATTGCAAAGTTAATTATTAAATGAAAAATATTTAAGTTAGTCAGCTTCAATACATTGAAGTACACTCGTGGAATTCTAATGTGTGAAATGGTCATAAATTCAATTATATAACTACGAACCCGAATTTAAGTGTAGGTATGATTTGTATTTCTAATAAGGACTCTTACAAATTGTAGTAGTAAAGAAATAAAAAAAAATATTAAATATTAACTTTCACAGGTCTCCTTTTCCTAAATAAACAATGGGTTTCTCATTAATATCCAAGCAGCATTATAGAATCATAATCAATAACGCATACATTCACGACCCTGAGTGTGTATGTAGGTCTCGCATAGCATCGACTAAATTGACCGCATAAACCGATCAAATATGTATCCAATAGTGCCGGGGCAAGCAGTCGGGCACTGCCCAGCGCCCAGTGCCCAGTGCCCGTTGGCACACTTCGTAATTACATTGTAAGTAATTATCGACTCGGACGAACACTCAACGGAACACATTAGAACAGCTGTAGTGGATTCTTGCCCATCAATAATGTCTGCAACATCGCATCACTATAATACATTTCCATTGTGATACATTTTATCTGGAGCGTAATTACTTTGGTTTATCGTCTTCTTAGTAGCTATAACAAACTAACGAATTCAGTAGTAAATGTAGGTGGTATTTATAACTATTTTCAGAACTATTTACCAGTAACCTTTATCATAACTGAATTCTTTTACATTAAAAATGTGATTCATATCTAATTAGAATCTTATTGGGATGTTAATACATAATTATTATTTAAGCATAATTAAAACAGATAATAGTACGATGATCTGTAAATCAAAATAAATCTAAAGTCACTAACTATAGAATATTTATTTTGTTTAATAAGAAATATGACCTTTGTATATTACAAAATCTTTTTGAAGTTTGATGCTTACATGTATCTAACTTTTCATAATTTGGAAATGCGTGAAATATCATTGGTTTCAACATATTTTATACAAAGAGATGAGAATCAGGAAACTGCCTATAATCTACCTTCCAAATAACATTCAGAGTGAATGTTTCCTTTGCCTATCGCCGGTTTGATGTATAGCAAACGGCACGTCGCCTCTCACTCGGGCACATCATCAGAGATGAAATTATTCACCTCGACAAATTGCGGTCGTCGTCTGACGTGGCGAGTCGGAGAGGAGAGTCGAACCGTGCGTGACTCTCATCTGTACGCTCGATTACAATCGGGTTCGGGGCAATATGCATGACCTAGAGTTGACGTTTTAATATTCAAGTGTCGCCTGCGCGCGGCGCACGCTTTGCTGTAATAAAAGCACGCTCCGACGCTTAACGAGCCAGACCGATGAGCTCCTTCGTGTTTCCACCAAGGCGACCCTGTACGTGACCGCTACGAAGCTACATCTTAATTTCTGCAGTAATGCCCCCAGATTTTGAATTATAATCGTTGTTAATATCCCTATTAAAGTTTTGAAGCATAATGGTATGCAAGCAAAGCTTTAAGTAGAAGTAACTAAACATAATATGTAGACTAGCGAAGTCCAATCATCGTTCATTCATATAAGAATTTCATAAATTGTATTATTCAATATCTTTTGACTTTTTAAGAAAAATATTTTATTGTTATAATATCATAATAAATTAATTTCCAACAGTTTACTTACTTAATATACGAATGAGTCCTATAAGAAAGATTAAACGTGACTTACATTAGAAATGACATTTCAATACATACTAAAAGGTACTTGTATCTCTAACAAAAGTTAACAATAGGTCTAATTTCGCTTTCATATGAGAATCTATAAAAAGAAAAATACAAGATTTTTCCCTTCTCACGTCACAAAAAGACAATCTAGTCGCTAATTGTCTTCCCTCTTAGAACTTATCCCTACAAGACACAAGATAAATACATTTATTGCTATATCTGATTCAGTTTCATTATTAGAAACTGCTCACAAGAACTCTAGAACGGATACCCGCCAGCAGTTTCCAACTCAAACTTCTAGACTGCAAAGAAAGTTATCAGCAATCGAGGGGCCATTGATTGTGCACAAAGAGCCTTTCGTCTCGCGACATTCAAGTTCGATTTTCTGCTCACAATGCGGGCCCCGTTTTTCGTCTTGCATTTGGTATAATAGTACAGTTCGTTCGGTCCCTGTCGACATTGTTCGCTCTTTTTCATTTATGGTAAATACTACAAGCCTGTAAAGTGGATATTTGAGATTTCAAATATTTGTTTATTTATTTCAGTTAATTCGTCACATTCAAATACTAGCGACTTAAGCACATTAGTACGATTCGCGAAGCTCTAAGTCTGCTTGGCTGGTAGCCAAGGTACTTGCACAGTGCACAATAAATACCTACTACACTGAGTACTCTTAATTACTTCACTACCGTTCTACGAATTGCTATACACAATAAAAACTGCTAATTCTATAATCGGTCAGATTCAATTACCATAAAAAAATATGTCAATTTTTTTCAATTATACGCAATGTAAGCGTTTCTAAACAACGTAAATAAACAAAAGAAAGCCTTCAAATTATAATAGCCTAATATAAATATACAGGCTGAGAAAAAGAATAGAACTATTTCGTTAACTGTATTTGGTTCTAAAAGGAAGTTGGTTAAAATTATTAACTTCAGCCGATCTATAATTAAACGTAGAAACATAATCGAGCCACATCCTTTACAGGGCAGTGGAGCAGCAATGGAAACGCTTACCACTATATGCTCCACTTTCCATTTACTTTATAGATAATTTGCTTTATAGCTTGACTGTTCTTTAAAACTAAGCGCTATGCAAAAGTTTAAAAAGTATTATTCGAACATGCAAAATTATATACCTATTCATTTGAGTATTTCCGTGAAAATATTTCATTAACAAGAAATATAAATCCCACCCTCTACAGCTTGTAGCGAAATGAACAGGACGAAGTGAAGTTTCTGTTTACACGTGGCGTCGGTAATCCGAGGTGCAAAACGTTAGAGGAATCAAGCAACAGTTATTGGCTGAGCCTCTGCGCCCATTCCATTGTTCACGCTTTAAGCCGATATTGCTGTTTCCCTCAGCTTTATAGACATGACATATTAATTGAGATCATTTCTCTTAGTGATAGTTGTTCAAATGTTTGTTCATAGTTGAGGAAATAAAATAATATACTTTCTTTGTTTTAAGTTATCCATCTCAAGATTCGGAGAAGTAAAGGGAGTTCGTAAAACAACATCACTTTTTGAAAAAGCATTCAAGATGTTATATATAACTTGCCTAAAAATAATAGTCAACAACACATATAATTCTGTGAAACAACCTCAAGTTACACGCAAAAACACAATGAAAGTAGTTACTTTCGTTCGTAGAATGTCTGCTACATATTGTTGGGAAGTTTCCCAACAATATGTAGCAGACATTCTACGAACGCGGTATACTTAATAAAACGCTAACATAAATTGAAACAATTTAATATCTTACAAAGAGTAAGAATGTGAAGAATAAAAGAATAGTTTATACATTGCTTTAAGTCCTGAGAATGTCAGGCAGATAATTACTCAAGTATGGGATTCTTAGGAAGTTTTTAATTATTTTTTCAGTTTCACTCTGTATACCGCAATTCTGGCATTGCGTGGTAAGTATCGGGACTCAATGCTGCACTTTGATTACACCACAGCGAAGAAATGAATGGGAAAAAAGTTGGAATCGAGCCCACAACTTATCACATTTACAGTCACACTGTGAGCCCTGCGCTTTAATTATAAAACAATCTTCTTTATTTATAATTAAAGTAAAGTTGATATATTCCTTCAAAAACATCAACGTATAATAAAGTTGGGGGACAGGTGAATTCATAAGCGAAATTCTGTAAAGCGTTACCTAAAAATTGTTTTGAAGCCGCAACACGCTCCCGTCAAAAAGCCAAAATCGACAAACAAATTCAATTAAAACTTTGCCACGACTAACCCCAAACCGAGAACATTAGATGAAGCATGATTAATAATTACAAAGGGACCACCTAATATAGAACAAATAAGACTAGGTGATCAGCAAAACTAAAGTAAGTTAACTTGCGATAGTACATTGACAAATCGCAAAACCAACTCTAAAGAAACTGAACCTCTTTTTCCTCTCTTTATCAGAATATATCTGTCTTTATTGTTGAGAAGGGGGAATGTGAGACGGCTATTTGTTTTTACAGTCGAGCGCCGCCGAACAAATTAGATGGACAAACTGTTGGAGCGGTTGAGGTGTCTATATTCCGCTCTACGAGAGTTCTTCTGTTCAATTCGTTCGAAGAATGTCCCCGCGATCGAGTTCGAGTGATTTAATAATTTTCTCTAAGGTGGCAATGGAGATATCGCAAGAGCGGTATTTTAGAGTATGTCTTATGCGTTTGGATTTAAGTTTACTGTATACTTTATTTACATTTGAAAATTAGAATAAAAAATATTTCTTTATAGATATAGATATAAAAAGTCATTTCTAGTACTAATTAATACGTGTAGAGCTGTACATTTTATACAGGTTTGGCTTTTTAAATGTAAAAATAAATAAAAAAATAGCACATAAAACTCTACTAAAGTTATAATTACAGTAACAATCACAAAGTGTTGCAACATGTGAACAAACTAAAACAAAAGTAGTTATAGGTTTCAGGAAACCTTACAGGTACCTACTGTCTGCGCGGCCGTTACCCGATTCCCGCGACTAGTTGGTCAATCGATCGGCGATCCGATCCTGGAAAGGGGTTACCGTCAGACGTCTTTATAACAGGTACTTAAGAATATCATTAAATTGAAATAGCTTAGTGGTATTTACATAAATATGAAGATAATATTTTCAGGTACGTTTAATAAATTGAATAATATAATATATTGTTCTACTCTTATCTTTACTATTTATTTATTGTTAATTCGTTCTATTTTTGTTCTGCAACCATTGCATAAAAACAGTTCAAGTTCTCGTTTGTTTATTGTATATGAATTGCAAAAAATATTTTTTTATATTTTAAGATTAGTATTAATTACTTAAAAAAACCATATAATCTATTTCCTACAATGTTGCTATATTTAGACACAAGGAGCTCCTCAAATGTAAATATAAAACCCTAGCAAACATTTAAAGTGACGCAGTGCTGGCGCCAGTGAAGGCAGACCCGCCGGCGCCGACCGCGCCCGTCAGCACCCCTGCCTCGCTGCCTCACTGCCTCACGTCAACCAGTTATTATCTTTACATCTACCATGTTTTGCAGAACACTATAATACACTACTATTGCAAAGTGGGTAGAATTGATACGTGAATGAAAATAATAATAGAAGGAGACTGAGGAATACAAACTTTAATCAATTATATAAAACATCGGCGGCAATTTGGGAACGTAATGTCTTAACACTAGGTTCCCTCTGCCTACCCTGGTGTGCGGGATACAGCGTGAAGTTGGTTTATTTAATTTTTTATTTATAAAATTATTGTATAAGAATTTTCTTTACTTTTTTTCAAAGAATTCCAACATTAGTACGTCAACAAGTATTGGGATATACGTTATATACATTTTATTTATATATACTATACGAGTATAACAATTAAACATTGGCTTTCATGGAAATGAAATATTAATATAATACAAACCATGTAGCTACTTAGCTATTCAATCTGAATTCACATATTGTTTGGTCTAGACCAAATAATAATTTATGCCTGGAGGTTTGAGTTTGTTAGCTTCCACAATTGTTGAAACACGCTTAAATTTTCATGTGATGAAAAACCTATTCTTATAAAGAATACCGAAAATTTTCTGTTCGTGTATTATTTTAAAGTTATCGAGTTAACATTTTTAAAAGGTATATAATATTATATCCATCCATACGTTACTCTTTAGTGTGTTTGACCTAATTTATATTGATACAAGGCAAATAAAGACATTGATTTATAAATTCCAATAAATTGAAAACAAGCGACCCGCGTTTGATTGCAAGATTTGTTCTATAAGATACTGACGATAAAATCCTATTTCCCGTGGTACCTGACTGCGGTCATTTTCCACATAATTTCAACGTTCACGCATTTGGAAAGTTGCCTAGTGATCATCAAAAATGACATCAATCTGTGAGTCCACTCCATTTGACTGCACTACGATTACGACAGAAACGTAAGTTCTCGTTAAGGACTTTTGAGAAACGTTGAAACAGACTTTCGTGTAAAAACTTTCTTATACCGAAAAAACTTCCAATAGATATATTTATATAAGATACTTTATTGCATATTTTCAGAAACTTTGCTATGGGGAAAATTTAAAATATTGTTGCTATGAACTTGTATGATTAGGGGCTATTTTAGATACAGGTTGGTACTACATACGAGTACATACTACACAATAGAGTGTGCTAATCGTGTAGAGTCTAAAAACAGTTATATTTTATTTATAATCCGTACATTAAAACTATACCACATTATAAATGGATATTATATAATTTACAAGATTCACGTACGCATATACTTTTTTTTCCTAGTATATTTCTAAAAATACTGAATATATCCAATATATTTTTGAAATATTGTGCTTAAGAGAATTACTTATTTTTTTCTTATATACCTACATATATCATTAATACATACATGTATTATAAATCCATAAATATATGTTAAAGATAGTTAGCCCACAGAATGTTCCACCTGGTGCCCATAACGCGCAAGTATGACATGCCTTGTTGCGGCTGTATCAATCGCTTGAGTGATTGCGCCCACACTACTTGCAAAGGGTTTCGCCTGTAATCCTTCCCCTTTCCTTAGTGCATGAGTTCACATCAAAGCGACGCAGACAACTTCTAAACGCGCTGGACAAACTCGCTTCGCGTAACGAGAACTTTCAAATTAATTATTATTTCGCAGTTTATGTTATGACTGTGGTCTGGAATCTACTTTGCATATAGCCCTTAAATATAACTTCGCTATATAAAGCTACCTCGAACTTCAGATACGCATGTTACAACTTATTTATCTTGTTGGCATCTCTGTAATTTTTACAAATTTCCGCTACCCATAATTACTTTGAATTATCGATGGAAAGAATATTTATTATATATTTAAGTGTGTATGGGAGACTTTTCTTCTAATCCCGCTATGATTAAATTATTATTAATTTTGTAAAAAGCTAAAAGTAATATTGTATGTCCACATTAAATTTTTTACTGTTTACTTTTCCTAAAATATAGGATATCAAAAATAACTATTTTTTTGTTCATTTCTTTTGTTTAATTATTAATAAGCCTCCTACCTCTAATAAGCACGATTTTAGATAACAATCTTGTTAATTTATATGAAAATTCACGCACTAGTATCCGCATAATAGCATAATGCGCAATAAAAGTCAAATGAAAAGTGAGCCAATGCAAATCAAAACACAAAATACACTTTTCAAAGCATTCCATTCACAATTTTCATGCTGAAATCGCAACTAAGCACCCTCTACTTAGATGTATTTACAGTTTTTCATAACAAAGGGAGAAACAACGCTAGTGGATAGGAATCAATTTATAAAGCTGCCCCCGCACGGGACGAGGCGGGCGACATCCACTCTATTTGTCTCGCTAACACAACCGCTGCCCACTTCTCGCCTGCTGGCGGTTCATGTTGAAGAATTTATCGCTATTCCTTTAAGGCTACGTTCGCTTTTACTGTTAACTTCTAGAAGAATTTTATTTCTTCGGAATGTGATTTAAAGTAATTGTGTTGTTGGTTACTTCAAAAGGGCAGTGAAACGGATGATGTTATTTAAAACTAGAAGTAGAGAATGATTGATATCAATCACTAATATGTGAAAACGTATATGTCGAAATCTAATTAGTGAACTAAACCAAAATATGAAAACTGTAATTCAATAGACACGGTGTCTTTTACGAGCTTTTACGATTATTATTTGGCAGACCACAGCTAGACCATTTCATATATTGGCCAAATACATGCCAGTCGTAATATATCTTAGAAAGAAATACCTACTCTGTATTTCCAAATTAATTATAAAACAAAACATAGAAACAATAAAAAAATTATATTGAACAAAAATAAAATTAAAATATGCAGTAGATATATTATTGCATGTTTTATATGCATACTTTAAAAACATGCAGTATAGTATGACGTTTCATTATAAAAACTAGTTCATAAATAGATTCAATATTACAAGACTTATCATCTTAGCACAACGTTAGCCATTGTACAGAAATAAAACGCAATTGCAACACTAGACTAGAGCTGTTTTTGACATATCGATAAAGATATTTTATTGTAAAGTCAATGTATCCCACATGCAGCAGGGTAGGCAGAGCTGTGGGGTAACTAAATTAAGTTATATGTATATCATCAGATTCACAAAACTACATTTCATTATATTTTTTACAAGCTTCACTCTGTTTGGCTACATTACGTTTCCCACTTTCCACTCGAATTCAAAACATTGTATGTTTAATAGCGTAATACAACGTCGCATTTTGTCTTGTTAGCTGGTCGTGATATCAGAATAGGCCATTGCGAGTCTATAGGGATCTATCCCACAGGTCACAAGTATAGAGTTTACAGATAGATGCCGCACCACGATGGGTCACACAGTGGATATAAATATATTCTGTTTTTACTAATGTTTTATAAATTTATTTATAATAACTAAGCGGAGAGAAAAACTACAATGCAATATATATAATGTTTCATTTTTGCTGTAATAGTGGCGAGGAAAATTTCCTTTTATTGTGTTAGTAAATGCTTATTGTATACCCGAGCGTTTTCTCCATTGTGATAGCTCCCGCCGTACCTCTTTGATATTACTTTGCGATTGTTCGATGACAAATCACTTAAATGATACATAAAGTCTCATCCGACACAGCAAATCAAATATCATTAGTGGCCATTGTTAAATTAATTATAAACGGAAATCTATGTCTTTATTTATACAAAGTTTTACAGAACCTCAAATTCAAAGTGTTCATTCTAATTAGTTCATATTTATTTCGTTATATATTTGAAGGTAACTACTGAATATATAGTAAGTAACGATTTAAAAAGTAAATAGATAAATTTCAATATATCCAGAATCGTATATAATGATTCTTATTCATATATTCTGATTATTGACGAACGAAGACGTTTCAGATTCGCAATACTTTCTCATTTTCAAATATAAGAATATGTTTAAAAAAATCAGTTATTATTACTGTAACTATTTAAAAGAATATTGATGATGATGATCAACTAGCAATCTCATATTATTAAAAAAAATAAAGTATAAATTACCTCTTCCTCAGTGGTGGCGGTGTTGACTGAGTCCATGCTCTGGCAGAGCGCGAGCTCCATGTTCTTATGCTGCGGCGAGGCAGGTCGCGGCGAGGGCGCGCCCTGCGTCTGCGCGGGTCCGGGCGGCTGCTGCACGCTCGCGCCCGTCGTCTGCACCGTCTGCACCGCTTGCAAGCTCTGTGCCTGCAGGTTCTGCAGCGACTGGTGGGCCAGGTTCAGCTGGTGCTGCTGCACGATGCTCTGCTGCACTATACTCTGCTGCACCTTGATGTGTTGGTGCACGGCCAGCTGGTGGATGGGGTGCAGGGGCGCGCCGGTCGCGGGGTACGGGGGGGAGAGCCGCTGCCGCTTCACTTGCGCACTCTGAAGCGCTTCGTGCAGCCTCTTCACCGGGAGGGGGCTCTGGCCGAGGTTATCCACGGCTGTGTCGGGGCGTGCTGGCCGAGTCGCGCGACTCCGGCGAGCACTGACCAACTGTCAGACAGGAGAAATGAGCGCGCGCTACGCGACGATATCGATATATGATGTTGACAACGGCGCAGCACTACGCACGTTGTGTTATGAATTAATTGACTTATCGGCTACGCTCGTTAAAACTTAAAGGTTTCCAAACACCGATAAGTGATTGTTCTTTATTATTTTAGCGCTTGAGCACTTTGTTCTCATTCGTGCTGATCGATGTTCTGCATGTAAACTGATCCTGGAAAAAAAAAGAAAAAATACATGAAAATTCCATTGCTAAAGCAAGATATAGACGACGACTAAGCACGTAAAGGCAACCCGATGTGAATACATATACCGATATACCTATCGACTCAAATGATAATTCAAAATACCTCACATTCTGTCAGAGTCCAATTAGTAAGAGAAGCCTCTTACCACCCTCTATCGATAAATCGGAAAGCACTCTCTGGTGTATTTCACCCGCGCTTTGAAAAGTAGAAAGCTATAGCATGAAATCATATGTTGATGTAGATTCTAGGAGTAGTGGGTGGTTGTTTTAGTAACTATGATAACGGATCTTTGACTTTTGATATTTTTTTACATATCACGTAAAAACGATCTTAGTATGATAATACATTGAAATTTTACAAAAAACAGAATTCATATTAACTGAACCAAGTAACCCTTTGCATACAGTAGGAATACATAAATACTAGACTAATATTAAATACACGGAATGCATGTTGCATATTAGAATAAATTCTGGGGTAAACTACTTTGAGATGTTTTTTCACTGAACAAAGGTCTTTTATATCTCACACACAGACGATTGCACATGTACGTGGGTGTTGCCGGTCATTTAGTTTGTTAGTCATCGCGATAAACACCTAGAAACATATAAATTAAACAATGACGACACATCAAATTAATTTCGTTCTTTAATTGAGTGGTCACATTGTAGATCGCATATTTTACAATTCTATATCATTAGTTAACATTCGTCACTTTCTTAGTTTTAGTTAAGTCTATTATATTTTTTTCCCGCAATATAAGAATGATTTATTACAATTTCCAGGCGATATGTTTTAATTCGTATATGCATTCAATATGTTTGTTGAAGTAAAAATGACAAAACACATGTGTCTGTTTAAAAAGTAAAGTTTCGTGTTACAGCCTAGTATTCAATTTTATTAGAACATTTATCCTACAAGACCAGACCAATGTAAAGGAAATAACATTAGAAAAATGTAATAGTAAAAATTATTATAGTTACATAATATTTAAATACCCCGCGCACACGGTCACGTGAGCTTAACTAGACATACGAAGGTCACCTTTTTGTTCCAAACGTGAGTAAGTTGTGAACAAAAAACTAAAGATTTGAACTTGAACTTCTATGTTATAAATAAGGAGGAAATAAAATACACCTTTTTTTAAATTTAAATTAAGCTCTTTTAACACATTTCGACTGTATAACACTTTTTAAATATATACATATATTATAATCTTTACTTAATTTAATAATGTAATTCATTCATAAAATCTATATTTACTTTACTTATAACTAACATTTACTTTATTTTTTCAATATTCAATAGATAAAATTATGCTTAATTGGTTAGTTCCAAAACTCCCAGATCGGCACTTTAGAACAGTGTGCCAAGCTCCTGATTAGGCAGGCAAATATCTAACTCGCTCAGCATAACTGCAATTACTGTCTAAAACTAACTGAACTATCTCTGCAATCATATAATTTAACTTGAGTTAATAAAATCAAAAAATGGAAAAATTGATTTTCGCGTAAAATCTACAAGCAAAACGATTTTTTTGTATTCATATAATAAGTACATAAAACAAAAATTAAATTTATTTATATAGCGTACAATTGTTTAATAATTAATAATTTTAAAGCTTATTGTATTTATTAACTACAGCATACATAATTTGCAACCACAAGAATGTCGAACTCCTAATCTGCATAATTTTACACTAGATCAAATCATAGTATTGAATTAAATTTGTTATATTGCGTTAAACGCAATTAACGATTAAACGATTCAATCGTCTGCACAATGTCATTAACACAATTATCCTCTAAATTATTTAGAAACAATATGACCTACCCTAGTTCCAAGTATATCCATACACTTACAAATGCAAATAACATGGTGAGGAAGGATTATTTTAAACTAATAATTCATATTTGCCCGATATCTGATATTTTTAAAGAATCGAATTTTCTTACAGTTACAAGTACAACCAAGTACAGAAGTACATCATGATTAAAAAAATATTATACGCCCGGTTTATATTTTCTTAACCGCTGAACACTTTAATCCAGAAGTATTTATGCTGCGGTGAAGTCGGTAAATAAGTCCGGACAACTTTTCCAGTTCCCATCTATTATAAGTCTCGGGAGATCCTTAACTTCGTCGACGCTTTGATATGTTATAACTTATAGGGCTGTAAACAAAATCTATTTGATTTTACTAAATAAAATAAAAATATATTATGTCTGTATAGGTATAATAGTAGAAATTATTAAGATTATTATTCAAAACGTTTTATTTATAAAATGCGCAATTGAGAATTATTTCATAGTTATAAATAGTTAATAAAAAATTAAATGATATAGTGTTTTATAGTAGGATTTCTATATTTTTACAACATAATTAAACATTCACCATATATTATATGACCGTAGAAATAGAAGCCATACGTAGAAAGGTTTACAAATAAGTCGATTAGTGAGCCGTCAGCCTGCCACTAAATATTGATTGGATTATGTATTGAAGAATCTATTCAAATTATTTGAGCACGACCAAGTTGAATCACAATGTGCACTTTATTACATATGTCTATTATAGAGAGCTTAGTGATCTGTCACTAAGTTACCTAGTCCACTTCAAATAAAATAAAAGGAACAGTTTTTTTTAATCTTTTATTGTTTTCTTTATGTTATTCTTTATATATGTATTTTCTTATAGAATGTACTTTCAATAATATCCAAATACAAGCCAGCTTCAACTGATATCTCGGTCTACAGCACACACAAACCCTCGACTAGTTTAATTCGGAAACTATGAGGTTGGGCACAAAGAAATAGTTTCTGTTGGTTGTTACGAGTTATTTTGGAGATGAATAAGCAAAGGGTTTCTGAAGACTGAACTTCCCTTAAAATTTCTTTGTGAGAGTGTAATAACGTCTGATTAGTCGTTAAAATTTAATATATATTCTATTTATATTATCTAAAATATAATATTAACATATTTCAAAATTAAATTAGGCAAATGACCTAAAATCCATCTTGATTAAGAGATATTGTGATATCTGCTGTTACATATGGCTCGCAAACTAGCCCATTCAATTAACTGCAACGTTCTGTCGACCAATTGAACCATTCACCTAATGAAATTTCGACTGAAATAACCTCAAAGCTATACGCAAAATATTCGAACACATTACAGATATTTGATGATACAATCTATATAATGCGGTCCTCCCATCCCATATAAATTTCGATATTAAATGAAAGTTGTTTTTATTATCAGTAAAAATGGATACAATTTTTAAATTGAATTAATGGATACATGCTAAAGTGAAAAGAGAAAACTACTGTCTTTACTAGCTAATTATGAAAACACCAGAAGGTATTAGCACTTTTGGGGGCTTTCGTTATTCTGCATATTTGGACTAATATCGAGAGAAATAAACCATTGTTAGCTTCACTCTCATATCCATAGCGTTCACGTCTCAAATTGAATCTAATTGCCACAACGAAGTGTTGAATCAGACTGAGCAGTGAAGCTTCAGTGGCCTAAATTGTACCTATTTACTCACTTACGACGAGAATAACATACCACCTGATAATTACTAAAACTCTGTCGATTTGTCCTGCCTTCTCATTAAAGTAGAGCTGGCGATTTTTGGCTTAATAAGCTGTCAATAACTACCAAACCAAAACCAGACAATTAAAGATATTAAAATATATTGATTGGCAATAAAATAAAATATTGTACCGTTTAACAAATTGTTCATATCTTTATTATCTATATTGTAAGAACTTAAGAAGGTCGAAAGACAGAAAGCGTGACTGAGCAATACTTTTATTGCCAATCAATGTTATTCGATCGCTTACACCTTTGGAACACCAATACAAACTAAATGCTTGCTGGTGCAAAAACTATCGCATTTAAATTGTACTTGTATAAATAAATATTAATGCTTTTTGGTTCAATACATCAATAGCTAAGTCTATATTAACATAATTTACTAACAAAATTAGTTAGGTCCTTATCTAAGATGTGCGTGAATTATAAGAATTTAAAAACTTCGAAATAGCTGCATTATTTTGTAGTGCTGCCTACCCTGCTGTTTGCGAGATACAGCGTGAAGTTGATTTTTAAATAGTATTGTAAATATTTAGACCGCGTACAAAAATACACAATTAATTTAACCAGCAAACTATTAGCCGGTCTCATGGACATTCGGCTGCGGTCTTGTCATGTCGTGACGCAACAAGGCACAATGACGGGTCTTCATACAAGTGACTAGTCCGAATAGACTCGCTCGTCTGTAATTATGGCGACAAAGTTTACGAGCATAGAAAAACAATAAAAAAATGTAGTCGTGATGTGGACTTGGATGAGGACTACAGACGTAAAATAAAAAAAGCCTAAATTATAATAAATAAAACTCCGCGGGTCATTTTGATACTGCAATGCGTCATGTTGGGGGAGAATACGCCTTAATTATTTGCTTTTACTTTTCTCCTACTATTTACTTAGTGAAATTAAAATGCATTAAACAAATTTAAGCCCGCTAGAATCTGTTTGCAGAATAACATTTTCAAGCATGTTTTCACTTTCCATTTGGAACTTCTTCTAGTTTCAATAGTTTAAGTATTGTTACAAGTAATGGATGGTGCAATGTGAAAGCGTAATAATGAAATTTAAATACTTTCGATTATCAGCAGCCACTGAAGAACAATAGCTTACGTTCACCAACTTTGTTTACAACTGCATAAATTTTGATATGCATATTGAAGCATAAAAGAATATAACGTTATAAAATTTACTTATATTTAAATAAGTAAATTGATTTTATTGACAATAATTTGCTAAACTTGAGCATTTTATATAATAGATTTTTTTTTTATTTTATTTCTAGCAAACAGGCTACCTGTTAATTTCATATTTAAGTATGAAGCTAAAAAGAAAAAAAAATAGAAGATATTTACAAATATACAACCTCATCTTTAAATAGGAGGTTCTATATTCGACAAATATAAATTTATTAGAATCCGTTAAGAATACCTCATCCCGTCGTAAGCAATGTAATATTCATTTATATGTTTTTGCTAGTTTTATTACCGAAGCAGTTAAATATCTTGCGAAACTCGCCCAAATTGCCATTTATTTATAAATTGTAACAATTTATGCGGTTACATTAGAAGGCATTATTTGATATTGATTAAAAAAATACATTTTATAAATTATAATTTTAAATGTTTTCTCACTGTAGATCGAAGAAAATGTTGACTTTGATACTGTGCGAATAGTGTAGCATTTAATAATATTATTATAATTATATATTGTAATATAAACAATTTCTCACAACTCTAGGAGAAATGCATTAGAAAAATATATTTAAATATGTTCATTATCTTCCAAAAGGTTCTCTTTTATGTAATAAATCTAATATTTACAAGAAGTAACTTAGAACATTGGCGACTCTACGTCCATTATATCTAATAATGGAGAATGGTACACAATTTTTTGTAACAGCGTAATAACAACATAGCATGTCGTAAGACGTACCACGAATGTATTTCCTTCTTAGAAGTATTGTAGTTACAAAATTGTATCTAATGTGACTTTTTCCTTATCATTTTCTTTTTCTTTAATTGCATCAGTTTAGTTTAGATTGTAATAATTAATCTTATATGATTCTTATATGATACCATGTACAAATATTTATGTATTTATTATCGCTTAATAATATATATATCCTTTTGTTGCCTTTAAGCTGTAAAAATACTTAAAATCGTATCTGTTAAACTTCTCTACATTATCACATCCAATGTAAGATCTCCTATGATTCTATGCGCTCATTCCCCAGTCTGAGATGGTAGAGTCTATCTAATTCGATTAACCTCTCATAATGTTCTTAAGTACTTAAATTTAATGATGACGCCAGTGCTCGGTTCGCTTTTATTCATTGACATCAATTACCTAATGTGGTAAGGGTGTATATTGTGAAGGTTCAAAAGTCTTTTGTAATCAATTATAGACGCTTTGTTCCACAGCGACTGTTATAATTCTATTTTTTTATAGAATTTGTTAGTTGTATTGCCTATTCTATACATTTTCAATAAATCGCGTGTTGATAATTTTAAAATTTAAAGTTTATTATTTTTTTTTCCTCTTTATTTTTTTCTTCCGATGTAGAGCTTATTAAAATATATATTTATGTTTGTTCTAATATTTTCTTAAGTATCAAAAGAATGGATTCTTTAAATATTTATTCTAGATTATAATAAAATGTTTTCTTTTTTTTTGTAAAGTTGCCAAGACTAATTTTTTATTTTAAGTGTTGTAATATATAAATCATATTTATTATGGTTATTTTGAATTTGTCTATTGGAATAAAATATTTTTTATATCAAGGTGCGTCATTTGTTGTGAAATGTTTACAAGAATTTTTATTCTACATTAATATAATGTTATTCTCGAGTTTAACTTAACAGTTTTTATTTTTGGTGTAAAATGTAGATTCCAATGCGAAATATTTCACAGTATCTACTAACAACAGTATATCGTGTAGTTTGTTATGCTTATCTAAGCGGCGCGAGCAATTAACGGATCATAAATTTGTTTCCAGTAAAAGAGTTGCGCGCTCTCGAAACTCTACATGCTGATATTTTTACATTTACGCTGATGAAGTTTCATGAAAAAAATATATTATCCACAAAATTAGGAGAGCCGGCAAAGCCTTCGTGGGAAAATTAATAAAAGTGAAATTAAAGCGCGCCAATAAGTTCCCCTAACGGCGTAGAACACGTCGGGTTGCCTTTAACCGCTAGTGATCTCCGTTACCTAGAAAACAACAGCACATCTCACAAGCACACACACTGCCTTCGTCGGAAAACGCACATGCACAATTTTCCGAACACCAGTTACGGACACCGTGTCGGTCGCGTCGGGACAAGGGGCGGCACGTACGAGCGCTACCTCTGCGCGCGATAGACTGACGGCGACGGCTCTCGGGCGGGCGGTCGCGCGAGCGGGACGCGCGGCGGGCGTGCCAGCGGCCTGCGCGCGCACCTCGCCTCTCGCTCGCGCGCGCCCCATGCGCGTATAGTCATCTCTGTCCGGCACGCGCGAGCACACCTTTCGTTCCCGAGACAGGTGTTCCCGCGGCTGTGTGCGTCATAGTAGCCGTACATGTGTGCGCGCTTCCTGCGGATCGTTTTTTATGCCCGGCAGAAATTATAAAAAGTAAATGGAGGGAAAATTAAATAAAACGTTTACAATGAAGCGTTTCCCTGTGCGCTTTGAATGATTCAGCTCGCGTTATTTTTCAGGGAGGGCACTCGCGGGTCGCGTTGACTGACTGATCGCTGAGCTTTTTACGGATGTTTGAGTGACGTAGGTGGGCGTAATTAGGCATGGGGCGGAAAGGCATATTGAT
The DNA here is from genome assembly GCA_036379175.1 of Heliconius cydno galanthus. Taxonomy (NCBI): domain Eukaryota; kingdom Metazoa; phylum Arthropoda; class Insecta; order Lepidoptera; family Nymphalidae; genus Heliconius; species Heliconius cydno. Next base: position 203,212 of record JAKRZM010001144.1, on the reverse strand, counting down.
TGCGGTAACACGGCTTTGTGGAAGAATCGATATTTTTGTATTAAAGTTGGCACGCGACGTGTCCGGCGGCGGCCGTGCGTCCGCACTCCGGACTCCCAACTCGGATAGTTGAAATGAACCTGCGTATCGATCCGTGCCGACAAGTTTGACCCTAGTTTATGGCGCGCACATAACTTGGGCCACACTTACAGACGCTATCGAGATCGCGCTTTAACTAAACTACGACTTTCATAAAAACTTCTGTCATCCAACTTGCACCAGAATAAAAATGTCAACATTAAAATTCCGCATTAAAATTACACCAAATTAACTTGTTTAAAATAGAGCAGCTTTTACAAGCTTTCTACAGATTGAAATATATTTAACACTTTGAACGTTAAATATCAAATAACATCTGACGAACTCTACGGCTGTTTCTGAAAAGTACTCGAGTCTCTATTACATTATTAATATAAATTAAATTAAATCCTGAAAGTAAAGTGCGCACTTTACTATTTCTAGATATTCATTTTAAATTTTCAGTTTACCCTAATTGAAGAAATATTTTCCGAGAGGTGGATATGAAGAGCACAATTCTTTCTTCTAAATCTACATAATCATGAGGATCATATATCCCAACTGATTTTCCACCTGCTCTAATGATAATCTGATTAGGGCTGTGGCCAAAATATAATCTGAACTTTGAAATTATTGACACAAAAAAATGTTCCCATTACATAGGAAATGTTATTATATAAGTTTGTTAGGAATGGAATGAAAAAATGCAATATATAACATAATATGTACAGTATCGCAAAATATCCCCCTTATGGGACTTCAAAAGTTGAATTAGATACAAAATATTTAATCTTATGAGGAGAGCACAAGCCAAAGTAAAGTTGAACGACGGCACTATTTCACGGCTCTTTGTCATAGTAATAGTATTTCGTTGTGCCGGGTGCCCAGATGTTGAAGCACTTAGCGGCTTGCACCGGTTTTATTATGAATAGCAACGGAACTAGTATTTTGCGGTTTCCCTCCGGAGCTAGACACAAATTAATGCCCGAGCTCTCAACTAGAAATTAATGTAATGCACCCAGGTTACGTGGCCAAATTGTTGGCGTTCAGTAAATTTTGGACGAGGAAATGGCGAATTTTGTAATTGAATTTTTGATCGCGCACGACCTGGCGTCATATCATGTCTATAAACAATGGGGTAGAATAAACTCAATTACAGTCGCACGCTCGCACGTCACAATCCGTGCGAAGAATGCGCTTTAAAATGTCAATTCGGAATTTTTTTGCGATACTGTTTGCACCGTCACACCGTAGGTAGGTACTATATACAAACATGTGACACCTCATTTGCATTACATTTAAGGTAATTACATTGAAATTAACTTAATTTCTTTTAAATTATATATTCTATTATAAATTGTTTTATTTCTGTAGGTTTTATTATGTTTAAAATATAATTATTAAAGAAGAGACAAATAAACAGTTAAAGAAAAATATTTTCTTTATAGTTTTTCATTTTCTTCTTTTAAAAGTATACTCCATGAATTTATATAATTGTATAACCTTATTGATTACTCGATATATGAACTTTAATATTAGTAGAAATTTTATTTTAAAATTAAACACATTAGTGCTATTAGTTATTACTATAACTGAAACATAACAAAGTAAATAGGACTGAACTAAACTTCTATTATCTAAGAGCTTTTTGTAAACAATGATTCATCGTGACGTCATGTGGCGCGCCCCGTCGAGTGAGAATCGCATCAGTTCTATAAATTTTGCCATTGTTTGAGTAAAATTTTATAAAATTCGCATAATGTTAGCAAAGTGCACGCCGTCATTAATTTCTTTGTGTTACCACGCCTGTTGACAGTTGCAAGTTTTATTCCTAATGCGAATTAAATATGTTGGATGCCTTTGCATTTTACTTTTTAAACGGATGATCCCATAAAAATGATTAAAATTCTAAATTCTTATGATAATCTTCTTAAGGCAATCACTCCTATATACCTAGCGACCAACGACATCTAACACTTTTGGTGTAATAAAACAATCATCGAAACTTTTAACTATATGTACTATAATATTTAAAAATATTAAAATATCACACTTTGCAGTATAATTTGTTGTGTACAGATTATGATTTGTTGGTTTCTAGGGTTCTGTACCTCAAAAGATAAAAACGGAACGCTTATAGGATCACTTTGTTGTCCGCCTGTCCGTCTTTCAATACCATTTCTCGAGATCGCGTGGAGGTATCAATCTGAAATTATTTAAATTCAGGTCTATGGTCCCCTTAAAACACAAAAAAGATTAAGCTTCTAAGTCAACGCAGTTAAAAGTTACGATTTTGCTACATTTTCTATAAAATCTACCGCCTTATCAAAACCTACAGGACAATAAGAAAAAAGAAACAATAACATAATGTAAAAAAATATATATCCTAACATCTTGCAGCTTGCTTAAAATGCTTGTATTATATTAGATTTTATTACGTGTGAAACATTAGTTTACAACAAATATTTAAATGTATTCAAATATCCTTTTTTAGTCCGGTGAGATCATATTGAGAAAATGTACAGCATAAAGTAATATGTATGAAGCCTGTTAGCACTAGAGAAACATATTTTCAATGTTCTTTTAATATATAAGTAAAAGTAAAGCAAATACTCGATTCCTTGCTACACTTAAAGAGATTAAAATGCTAGCTTATCGTGCGAATTTGAGTTACGTGCTCGTTTTTCATTCCTTTATTTAGGACTTTTACTTTTCTTCTCGTTTACATCGCTTTTACTGAGAGACTAAATTTAAGACGCCCTTTGCTCTGTAAATAGTATATGTATGTTCCATTTTATAGTAACCTAACGCTAATACTTATGTCATTTAAAGGACTAATATCAACTTTATTACCTAATTTATTATTACAAAATACATTGTCTCTAAAGAAGAAAGTGTTTTGATATTCGGTTCTCTCATCATCTACCCTAAATATACCACGATAAGACGATAAGCCACGTAAAATAAAAAACTAAGAAATAACTACATATGCCACTAAAAATAGGATAAAGTTCCAAATAATGGCGTGAATAAATTTAAGGTAATTCGTCAACGAGGCAACGAGGCAACGAGCCAGACGAAGTGACGACGTGCACCCCTCCATGTGGTAACCATGATCTTACAGTTTTGTGCAGATACCATGATAAGGTTACAATATTCTATCACAAAGTCTGAGTAAGGAAACAAAAGCTAGAATCATTTTTAAAATGACATTTTACTTGTATAATGACATTTTAATTGTATGTACATAACTGCCGAAATATTTTAGATCACACTTATTCAAAGCAAATAGGAGGATGTGCCTCCAGTAAAAAAAAACATTTACTGATGTAAACAGTTAACATACTTAATAAAAAAATCAATTTCCACAATCTGTGCACACTGCAATGGACACTCTACACTATGCCGAGAATTTCACTGTAGCTAATAACATGTTGAAATGGTCGCGGCTCGGGGCTGGTATGGCAACAATTTTAATAAATAATTATGCTACGCTGCCTAGCGATAAGCAGGCTTAATTCCTTCCCCACGTGTTCTCAAGTACGATCTGTTCGTTTTACTTGCTTGTATCTACTATAGTAGAAAAAACATTAGAAATAATATATTTATATTCATTTTAACTATATGTCTTAATGGGAACGGAGTAACTTAACACTAGGTTCCTAGGTTTCCTCTGCCTATCCTTGCTATGTGTGGAATAAAAATTAAAGCTAAAAAAAAATTATGTTTATCAAAATACGTTATAAGCATTAAATGTTATAAGCATTAAATTTATTTAAAAGCTTGTAATGTTAGTAAGTAGTGTAAGTTATTTTTATTATAAAATTTCCTCATATACCTACCTACCTACCTACTAATTACTGAAGAAATAAAAGAAAATAGTGAATGACGGTACAAAAGTTAAAAAGGGTTAGCTGTGCAAGTATGAAAAGGAGTCGAGAATTCCGACGTGTTAAGAGTTTTCATTTGGACTTAAAATTTGTAAAAATGTTTTATAAGAGTTCTCCCATTCATAGCATCGTTTTGTTTCCCATCGCATTAAAATAAACGACGCCCACACAACCGGCGCTCCCAAAAAGCTGAGGCTAATTGCAGTAAGATACCGTCCTTTGCTAATACGATATGTGTTACACGGGCCGCGGCACCACGGCTATGATTTTTAACACAAATGAACCCAATACCCAGGCGACTGTCGTTCTTAGTTCGTGAGCCTTTAAAGTTGAAATCTGGACAGGGTGGCAGAAATTTGGGTCGTTCCTGTACCGGCGCGCCTTAATGGAAATTGTGAGCCGTGCCCGTGTCGTTACGCGCTGCAAATGTACATAATGTGTCGTCAAAAGGGTGAAATATACTTTAGCAGGCCGTGATTTCATTCGTTGCGAATTGGGCTCTACGGCTTTTAAACTTACTGCAAAGAGATTTATAGTGTCCGGCCCGACACCTTTGAGAAATAAAAAGAGCACCTGAGAAGTGAATATATTTCACAATGCTAACTTTTATTTAGCTTGTGTCCGCATATAGCAGACATGCGGACACAGCGTAGGCAGCTGTAGGCAGAGGGAGCTTAGTGTTAAAACACTCTGCCCCACACTTTCCGCCGAATTCATGAGGCAATGCGTGTTGAGTGGCGGAACTCCAGAGCGATAAAATGAAAATATTAAATACTTCATATCCTCGAGTTTGAATCGAACCCACAACCTGTCGCGCTTACAGGCACACGCTTGTGCCCCTGCACCACGACTGACCTCAACATAAATTCAATGTATAAATAGCAAATATGTTTATACTAAATCCAAAGTCATCTTAAGGATTGAAAAGTATTTTAAAGACATAGCTGCTATTTTAATTTAACGAAATGCTTGCTATGCTTGATGTTATAAAAAATACAAAAAAATGTTTACAAAAACAATGCTTTTATTAAATTCTTCTTGCATTATCTAAAAGAGGGAAAAATGCCCCGTTTTAACAAGAAAGCTACGAGAAAAACGAAACTTCGCACTTTCATCTGAAGAATTTTATTAATGCTAAAATATTTTCTTTCAATATCTATTTCTAGAAAGCTCATATAGATTTATAAATTTATATATAAATAGTTATCATTGAGTTAGTTAGTTTGTATTTGATTAAATAATTAACAAACTTGTAAAAGTATCATATATAAATACGTTATACTATAATAAATTTATTTCAGTTTCCTATAAATTTTCTTTTAACAAGTAGTGTTGTTCGCTTGTACGAGTACGAGGATAGGTAACCTGGTAATGTTCCAAAAAGCTTATTAGGGTTACGCCCGCCCAGACCTCGCATGATAAATGTCAAAAAACAAGCCGCAATGCAGGGTAAGAGGATACAATTTGTAGTAAGCTCCTTTTAAATTGCTAAATTATATGCTTTAATAAATATGTAGGTATCTACGTAATACGTTATTAAGGAGTTGATCAATTTATGAGTATACTATGAAGGTTAATCGATTTTTACAATACTGATGTTGGTTCAGATAGATATATATATATACTCAATAAGAATCAATAATAATAAAGCATAGCCTATAAAAATATAAAGAATAGGTAAATATTATATCAGTTGTATAGCGCCTGAGTGCAGAAGCGCGAATGGTTATGTGTACGATTTTGGGGGAATGAATTATTTTTATTTCTAAAACACTAAATCGCGGCGTTGAGTTCACTCAATACCCAATGTCTTGAACTCAGGTGGAAAATAGAAAATGTACTCATCTTGACACTAGGCTTTCTCAGCCTATCGGTATAAACAGGTGAACCGATGAGTGCATAGCTATAAAAAATAATTACATCATTAATGAGTTTTTATTTTTCCTTACCAATATTTTACTTAACACTTTATATATTTGTAAATAAAATAAAATATTAGCATCATTTTATAAAAATAATGTTATAAACGTTATCATAAAAAACAATGATCGGTGTGATACTATAAACATAAATAATAATATTATGAAAGAAAATATAAAATTTAACAACCATCTACCTACACGTATTCTACATAATTTATAAGACATTAGAAGACGTATTTAAATATTTTTGTGAAATTAGTTCCCTGGCATAGAAAATATTAAAATATATTTCTTTTACCTGAGTTCCACCACTGAACACGCAAAGCCTCCAAAATTCGGCGGAAAATGGAGATTTATTGTCTTAACACTAGGTTCCCTCTGCCTACCGTGATGTGCGTGGTACGATACAGTGTGAAGTTATTTTTTTATTTATTTTAGTATAGAGAATAATAAAATGAAATCTAAAGTAAACACAGTGCATAACTAAAAATGAATTCTTTGAAGTCATATATTTGCTCTATCTTAGTTCCTAACCATAAAATGAAAAATATACACATCCACTGCCCACACGTTGTATTTGTAGGGAGTATTTGTTCAGAAGAAACAATCATACATTTTAATTTCTCGTATTTTCTGTTATATAGGTCACAGTATAATTTTCCAAAACATATACTTTACTTATTCTGTGCTCAAATTGCAAAAAGTCTTTAAAGGATCTTTTAATAACTGGATCTAGATATTTTTCAATTACTTTTATTTTTATTGAATAAGTTTAACATTATTCTTAAAATATTTGTGTGTTTTAAACATTCTTCTTTTCAGACAATTTGAAATAAAATTTTGCTATATTAAAATGACGTAGAGTTTTCCTAATAGGACGTTTTACATACAAAAAATACGTATGACCTATTGCGTAACTCATTTATTATACCTTTGAAATATATGTAATGTAAGAAGCTATAAGAAGATAAACATTTTAAATAGGAGCAAAACCAGAACAAATCGCAAATCATAACTTTTAATAACATAATACATTAAATCGTAATTAAAAGACGTCGTACATTCTCATGTAATTGCAATTATAATTATTACATACAAATTCGAGTTTATACTTAGAAAAGTATCTGAATACACTTTGGAACATTAGACAAGTGCCTCACTAATTATAATTTAAGTAATTTCTCTTATTAACATACCTGCTTGCGGACGTGAAACATTTCCACATATTTGCCGGCCTTCGTGAATGGTACAAGGATCTAAAGCTGAAGTATTCATAACTGTGAGGACATGGAGAACTAGACTAGACTTTTAAACTTAGGGATGTGTTTCATGTGAAAAATGCCAAAAATATTATTATGTTTAGATGCAAATTTTTGTGAAAATCCGAAAAGTACACTAAACAAATACTATAGCAAACAGTCGATAAGTTTATTAATTTTGTAACCAAGATTACTTTCGTAAAACAAACTAAAGAAAATCATAAAAACACCTTATTTAACTATTAATGGAATCAATATTTATGACTTTTTATTTGTAGAGAAGTCACTTTATGTATTGATTTCCACTACTGTGTCAATATACTCGTATATAGATCAAGGTTTTTTAGTTACATTTCTAGAAATAATATTACTACTATACTTCCAACATGATTAAATTGTCATATTATGTATATATACAGTATAGGGAAATAATATTAGCTGCAAAGAACTCAATAACTAACTAACTAAGCTAACAATGTTATTTTTCCCAATTCTCTAAGTTGTTGTTACCGATTAAGAATTACTGGATCATTCATACATTCTATCACTTTCAAATATCACGAACCATTATTTGTCATCTAATGTATTTTTTTTTACTGTAACGCGGAATTCATAAGAGAGTCTAAGAAGTTTCTAACGGAGCAACCTGTAACATTTTTAAATAACATTATATTGATTAAATAATTTTCTAGTATGGTAACAAAATATCGCGAGTGTTACAAATATTCAATAATTACAGCTATCACAGACTAATTACACATCAGTCCGCCGGCTTCGAATATAATTAAGTGTAATTTACATTTTAGATTAGATTTGTATCCAGCCTTTCGTTCAAACAATTAATTTGTGGCCTTGTTATTTCAATTTGTGTGGTACGATTGGTCGAAAAGTCGAAAAATACTATTGTATTGAAATATTAAAAGCACCAGCCACCATTTTTCTTTTTTATTCGTTGTTAGTTTTAATTAGTCAATATATATTCTTTGTAATTTTATTTATTCTGTAATTGTACGCACGTATGCTAATTTACGGGAAAACATTTCAAACCGGAATATATTATTAATTTATTTAAATAAAAAAGTTTATTTATTATAAAATAGCGTGTGGCTGTAGACCCGACGATTGACTTGGCTTGGACTTGATTTATGGGGAATCAATTATTATTTATATATATTTTCATTTCTTCTCGAGGGAAAGCGCGACGTTTAGCTCCGCCACTCAACACTAAATGCCTCGAAAATTTGGCGGAAAGTGGGAACGGCGTGTCTTAACATTAGGTTCCCTCTACTTATCCTGCTAAATGCGGGACACAGCGTGAAGCTAAAAAATATATATAGTGTACTAATGCGTCATATAATAAAGATGTCCAAAAAGTCACATAATAATGTAGAATTAGAGTGTGTTATCAATTGAACGTCAGCCCTTACCCCTATTAGCAGGGGAATTTGAAACGTAGCGCATTACGCTAGTTAAATGCGGGCTTGAGGCCTACACCGCGTCCAAATAAAATTAATTAAAACTTATTTACCCTAAGCCTTTGTAAACAATTTTAACAAAGGCAATTACTATTAGCAAAAATCCGCCTAATTTTCCTTCGATCTGTTGGTTTTTAGATTTTCATAATAAAGTTTTAGACAAAACAAATGTTTGTCCAAAACATTAAATATACCTTACAAATACAGCTTTTATGCTATTACTATATAATAGCAGCAAATCATGTGCAGTTCAAAAAGTAACCTTCACATAATTCCACATGTCCTATTTAGGAAGCTTTATACCTTAAAATTTAGGTTACAAAAAGAAAGAGTTTAGACCTGGCCAAGCCCTACAGCATTGACAGTTACTCGTCGTAGGTCGACAGGTCAGCTGGTGGCACCCCTGGGGGCGTGTGGGTGGGGGTGTTGCCATGGCAACCGCGCCCCACAACACGCCGCCGTGGCGCCGACCATTCTATACAGGCGTACTTATTATATATGTATGCTTTATGAGTTTGTTGGTAAAACGACTGCAACATAGGTGTGGATAAACACTCGCGCACGGAAAATAGTACACATCCTTTAATATTTAAAAACGTATACTGTGTAGATACAAACGTCTATATACATACAGGTATAGAGTCTTGTTCTAACTTCATACTTTAACCTCAGGTAAAACTGTAAGTAATGGAAAACTTTATCTTTATACAAAAAAGAAACATATAATAAGTTTGAATTCTATCTCAGTGTTTTTTGTATCTGAGCTTTCAAATAAATAGGCCAACTTGAATCGTTTTTTCGAAAGCACGTGCAATATTGCTGGCTTTTACCTATATTTGATAAAAATCTGATCAACGTTTCGGAATATTATCAGGTATCTATTAAAGTAATGCATGCAATTTATTTTTTATTTAACAGATGTATCTTATTACTTTCTTAATTAATCGAATCGATATATTATACTTTTGTAAATGCAAAAAGATTGTGTTTTTAATTTAGGTAAGACGTATCAGAATTTCCAAATTAAAAAACATGTTAAGGATAATAATATTATACATACATTACTAATATATAGATACTAATTATTGGTTTTTAAGCTTAATTATAATATAGAAGATAGAAGGCATTAGGAACACTCGGGGTTCGATGATTTTTTTAATATAATTTACAATGCTAACAAATGGGCAACTTTGTGCAATAGTAGAGTTACGTATTTAGAGTAACGGATATATTATTTCTTGATCATGTGATAAATCAATCAAAGCTGTATTTTTTCATATTGACTTCGTGCTTCATTTTTTGGACATCAAACAATTTACCACCAGTTCACTAAACTTGGTGGGATTTTTTTTTTACCAATTATACAAAAACACATTTTAACATTAATATTCTATTATATTATCATCATTTATGGAGAATAAATTAATTTAATAAAGAGAATCGTATGGGAGTTACGTTGTAACATCACAAATCAAACTCCGTATTAATTATTAAATTCGATAGCGGTCCCCCGAAGCAATCTTATAGTAATATAACGTAGCTACATCTATTTCTAATAGCTTCTCGATAAGTAAACATTGCTAGAGAGAACCATATTCAATTATTCCTTATTGCTCAAGAAAACACTAACACTCTGAGAATAGTGCGTTTTGGGGAAATTACAAGGACATAATGTAGTAATTGCTATCATAAAAGGTAGTTTACTCAGGGCGGCCATTGTTACAACAAATTTTGTGTGGGTTACCGTCCGCCGCACGCATACCGTTATTGCCAGTTAAGCTAAGCACTTTGGAATTTTCTTCGTAAAAACTGAAGAAAAGGACTTTTAAAACTTTTAATGATCACTGATGGTAATCTTTGCCTATTTTTTATGGTGAACATGTAAAAAGCTATTAACTATTTAAGAGAATAAATTACCAAATATAGGTGTATATTTGAATTAGGTATTCTTACATCAACATTAATAAATAAATTGAACATAACCTTACTCCCATAAAACGACATCGTTCACCATAAGCTAGGGCATCGAAGCAAGAATATATATTTTTAAAAATATTTCTTTTTATTTTCTTAAATAATTCATATGTTTTATAACGAGACTAGCGGACCCGGACGCGGCTACGCCTGCTTGAAATATAAGAATATAATTTCTATAGAAATATAATTTCAATCTAGATGAAATGCTAAAAGTGACTATTATATTTATTTTCATAAGGATGAATATCAAAATGACGCTGTAACAAACGCGGTCGCGTAGCGACGACGGTTGTTATTAACATGGCAGAATAAATTGCATGTCAAATTAGAAAGTATTTTAATTTATTAGTTTATATGTGTAATGTAATGTTATATAGCCTATAGCACTTCTTAAGAATGCAGCTTTCATACAAAACAAAAACATAGTAAATCGGACCAGTAGATCCAGAGATCTTAGCGTTCAAACAAACAAACAAACAAACGAACAAACAAACTCTTCCGCTTTATTATATTAGTATAGATTAAAACAATGTTTTATTTAATAAGGACAGTGTTCAAGACACATAATGTGCTAATCTGAGCGCTTCATCTGAACAAACCCGCTACACGCGTTCTTGCGGCACTGTTAGTTTTGTATCGCGATATAATTAATGGTCCCGTTTCAAGTAATGCTTACCAACTCCACACATAAAAATTCTGATGCTGCATTATGTGCGGTGGTATGACGATACAGCTGGGTATCTGAGAAGCGTAAGTGATATCATACTATTTTTATTTTAAAAATCATTATTGTCATTGAGGCCGCGACTGGTTGTGGGTTCGATTCAAGAAAATTAAATATTTAATATTTTCATTTCTTCAAGAGACTTTTCATGATAAGATACACAAGTTGAAAGTGTCACAACTTTAAGATATAAAATGTTCAATATTGGAATACTTATGGAAATAAAGATATTAAAAATCATTCTTCAGTACAATTTCATAATTCAAATTTGCCATGTAAATGTGAGTAAATTATAAAATGAGAAACTGAAACAGTAAATATTTGTAGAGTTTATATTATGTCTGGTATACGTTCATGACATAACACAATATATATTCTTAGCTATTAAATGTCATCTATTTTATCGCAACTTTTACAAAAATCCTAACCTGCAAAACTATCTAGAGTATAAAATGCAGCTGTGGTGCAATCGAAACAAATCACAGTGATTAAAGTATGTAAGAGTACAGATACTCGTACTCGAACCTAGACGCACTTTGGATAATGACGTGACGTTACGAGTGAAAACTTTGTCAAATATACCTAATATATCGGAGTGCGATTTTTCCGTCATCATTTTAAACATGAAATGAGTGTATCTGCGTGCAACACGAATGTTCTAGCATTAAAACGTTTCAGCCAGTCACATCGCCCACGCAACACAAATAATAACGGACTTATTTATGAAGATTTTCCTTTTCAAAAGAAACATGTACAATATATTTATATTTATAAGCTTTACGTGACTGTATTAAGTTTGTTATTTACTTGCTGTTTATAAAATTATTACTATTAAATATAGAAACAAATAAAAAATGGCTCACGCCTTGAAATTTAACATTGCGAGGCGAGGGTGTTAATCGGATAAGATTATAATTTACAATATGACTTGTAATATGTAAATAAGTTCTAGTTTTTCACCTAAAATCGTGAGTTTTTCTTTACTATAATTACACAGTAGTATATGTGCGCTAACTTACGCACTTTTTTTTTTACAATATAATCTACTTAAACAAAATAAATGTCGATGTCGATAATAAAATAAACTGGCACTAGACTCTGCGAAAATTTTGAAAACCATTAGCGGCAACCGCATGGCTTAAAAAATGCATATTATAATTGAATTGATAGAAAGCTTGATAACAGGCAGACGTTACTTCCCATGTATTTAGTTACATGTCAATAGCAACCTACTTAACCTATATTGTCATTCCAGAACATGGCGTAGGCACTTGAATGATTGCAGCGTTTCACGTACAGTATGTACACATAACATGTGCAGCGTTGTATTTGCTAGGTCTGCATGACCTAGCGAATACTAGGCACGATACTAATTTAAAATACTAAATTATTTATATCATTTCATTTAGGAAAAAAATCAAAATAAGTAAAGCTTATGAATAAATAAATTCAAAACGTACAATAATTAAAGTAACCAAAGGTTTTGTATATCTCCAATAATCAATATGATTAAAGTATTTTCAACGGAAATTGGTGCACGGAGCAACACGCGCGCCCGCAGGAAATGAAATCGCGTCCGACACACATTCATCTATTGTGCGATGCGCGGACGCGTCAAATTATGTTGATCGACGAAATGTTTTAGTGGGTAGTGTAACTATTTTACTGTATTTATGTATTGTATTCAATTATTTTAACTTTTAATATTAAAAAAGCTATAAAATATTCAAGTATTCCACTTTTAATAAATTTTCAACTTGTTCATAATTTTATGTAACAGCAAGTTGAAATTTTAAGTACCGCTTACATAATTTTGGTCAAAAGACAAGTAAATTTTACGGTGAAAATAATTTTACACAATCCACAATGCTTTGTGAGCATCCGAGATACAAAGCTTAGTGCTTATTTGTAATTTGCTACGGTTACGCTCTATTGTCGCCATTTACTTCGTATATTAATATAAATAAAAATAGATAATATCCAGCTAGTTATGTAATAGATTTAGTTCCTATAGTAATTTCATTGTGTCCCGGCAGTGGTAATTTATTGAAAAATTCCATGTTCATACCATTTTGATATACAACATATATAGCCATATCTATAGCTAGTAAAAAATAATATATCTAAATATAGTAAAATATAAATTTCCATCTATTACATTAGAAACTGCAGTAATTGGCCGGAGTAAACTGTTTCAACAGTATAAAATTTGTATTATTTTATACAATTCAGGTGTAACAGAAATCCGCTTAGCCAATAATAGATAATTACGATATTGTATTTAGCAAAATTGCAAATCGTAACTGGCACATTGGGCCAGGGCACTGTACGTTCCGGTCGGCCGCCCGCGCCCGCGCGTCCGCTCTTAACACATATTTCGCCTGCTTTATTATGGGTGAAAACAATACCAATAAACATAAAGCAAAGTACTCTCTCAATTAACGTTCTTTATAAAAAGTCATATGTGCATGTGTTATAAGATTTATAGAGCACGACTGGCCTCTGGCGCAGCATCTAAAACCATCTAGAACCATGTCGTGTATTTTAAAAGAATGACATTTCAAACTTACAGCCTATAAGAGACTCTTTTGGTAATTTAATAACTGATAATTTAAAAAAGAATAGGTTGGTAAAATCAAAACACCTACTTGAGCGGTATGCAAAGGGAGACAACAGAAAAAATATTTACAATTGAACAATATTTTAACAAACAAAATGACCGTATTTATGCTGAGAGCTCTAAAGTAGCTTCCCAGTTAGTCAACAGAGAGCAACGTGGGCATCATACGACTTCAGTAATGGTTTGATGGGGTGTTAGCTATGAAGCAATATATTTTTGTGGGAAAGGTATTGAAATATCGCCACGAGTGTATTAAAATACCATTCTTGAGAAGGTAGTTAAACCCGTTAACAACACTATGTTCAACAACCAAGAATGGTCCTTTAAGCAAGACCCGGGGCCGGATCATAAACCTCGATAAACGAACGTTCCAAACTTCATCAGAGCTGAAGACTGACTGATCATCATCTAGTCCTGATAGAGGCTTGCTCTAAACGCCATGATAATTTAGAGTGTCTGAAAAAATCCATATGATTACGAAGAATTTTCAAGACAAATAGAGAGCATGTATGAAACTAACATGCCGTAATGTAACGATATTTATGGCAAGACTAAGTATATAGCTAAATATATATATATATATATATATATATGTACATGCCTAATAAATATATTATGCATAATATCGCTTAGCATAAAATCTTGAAAATTCTTTGGTACAAGAAATGATATTCGCAATGTCGAATTTTATGAAAGAGATGCGAGTACATTTCTGGCAAGCAATATGAATTCTAGAATCTAGATAGCAAAGATGTTGATTTATATAGGAAGTAGCATAAGTGATACGTCTATGAGATGTAGGCTACAATAGACAAAAACATTTATGTATAAAACATAAATTAAGTGATAAGTAAGTATATGAAGTCATACATTAATAGAATGTAAATTTTTATCTGAAATAATATTAATGTATTTTTTTTAGCTTTCCCCGGTATCCTGCGTAGGGTTGGCAAAGAAAATTTAATGTCATGTGCCTCAGTTCTCCGCCATCCAGCAAAATTCGAGATCCTGCGTGTTGAGTGCACACCACACTTTGCCTTACGAAAGCAGAAATGAAACCTAATTAATTGCCTCAAAAATCGAAATCACGACCTTCGCGTGTACAATATGACGTAGTTCCACTGCGCCAAGATAATCTCACTATTTCACATTTTATTTATTAACGACAACATTTTTTATATTACTTCTAAATCAGCTTCACGCTGTGTCCCGCATGTAGCAGGATAGGCAGAAGGAACCTAAATTAAAACACTTCGTTCCTCACTTTCCGAGAACGAGACATTGCGTATTGATGTTGAAACTCAAAGTCGGGCTTTTGCCTTTGTACTAGAGCGAAGAAATAAAAATATTAATAAATAATAATTAATTCCCGAGTGGGTATCGAACCCACAACAGCCGTGTTACAGTGACATCCTTGTGCTTCTGCGCTACGTCGGCCTCTACGTTTAAAAATAGTTTGTCGTTTACTAAAGTTTTGATATATTAAAAGATAAGATTGTGACTCTATTTTATTTTGACTATATATTATCTCTATATTAAAGTTTTGAAATGAGTTAATGAAACCAGAAAGTTCCTTCTGGCAAATATTTCAATATATTTAAGTTAGAAATAGTTAAGTTAACATGGCCCATATAAATGAAAAATACAGTTGTAGTCTAACGGAAAGTGTGATAACGTATTGCAAGATAATTTTAATATACGATAACAATTTCCATGTATTTAATTCAACTCTTTCATTATTCTAGTAAACCTATGTACGAGTACATAACTTATAGTACCGTGTAAGCAAAGTTAATTATACTGCACTACTGTCAAAATTCCTTTAACAGTTAGAAGGAAATTAAATAGTAAAAATTATGATAGAAATTTCACCGAACTTCTAAAACATACGCCCTTCGAAGTGTATTTGTTGTGAGGGGCCCCCAAAAACACGCTTGTCTTAACTAGACCGGAACGAGCATCTGTATTGACAAAATATATATCCAGTAGTGATTTAAACAGCGCTTAAGTAATTGATCGAGTCTTTAAATATTTTTTTGTAATAATATGTATCATAAGATATAATATGTCTTTACAAATTTACAAATGGTAGTTAATAATTGAAACTTTTAATTTACTTTCTGATTTTTTTTTAATAAATATAAAAAAAAAAAATTTAGTTGTTGTAAAGCCTTATTTTTTATTAATGTTTTTATTTACTTTCTTAAACATTTTAATACTTATTACTCTTGTACAATTGAAATACGGTAAACGCGCGTGTTCAGCGAATTTATTGATTTACAACTAATGCACTTTTTGCAATTAAAATATTACATTGAAATAAATTATTGACGTACAAAACAATATAACAATGTATAAAATTGCTCAATTCATGACTCTTTCTTTTTTAGTATGTTAGGCAGAGAAAGGACTAGTGTTAAAAGACATCATTCTCCACATTTAACCAATTTTTATAGTTATTGCGTTACAATCAATATCGGGATTGAACCTATAATCATCTGCAAAACGCTATTCCTTTTATTGTTGTATAAAAAATATATAAAGTCAAGAAAAAAGTTATATTCTGTTGACCTAGCACGCCTTTATTTGACTTCCTGTCAGTTCGTTCAAGTTATCACTTTGTTAAGGAAATGTGTAAGCAAATATATGTTAATGTGTTTCTTATTGGTTTTCTATTCACAAAAATGTTATTTTACCTTTACAAAGGGGAAGAGTAATGTATCTTTCTTTTTACGACTTTTCCGTACTTAATCACGTCCTATCAGCTACACAATATATTACACGGCAACGTTGATTTCGCGATTCTGCGTATCATAAAAAAATATTTTCGTAGGACATTAACTCGATTCAAAATAAGTAGCTATATAATTATATTTATTTAGTTTAAATTAATATGGATGCATTTCGTGGCTTCAAAGTTTATTTTCGAGCGCCATCTGTCGAAAATTTCACTTAAACTATGATCTCTACGTATCTTGACAAACTTTAGGTTATATAGAGCTTAGAACTTTCAAAAACCACCAGATTACCACCAGAAGTCATAAATAAAAAATAGTTATTATTTACTATGTATACTATTTAATTCTAATTTAATTCTATAGCCCCGCAAAATTGTGAAAAAAATTATACCTTTGACACATTTGTAAAATAAATACACATAAGTACGATACCTTCCGCTTATTAAATACATATATATACCTTTTTAGAATATTTAATAAATGGAAATATATGTAAATGAGTGTTTGATATTTACAACTCATAATAATATGCGGAGTCTAACTATAGCACAAAGAATTTAAGCTAAATTAAAATTATAATTATGTACTTACCAAATTTTTATTTTCCCAGTTGTGTTTATAATTGTATAAGTGTATAAAGTTCACGATTGTTTTTATGAAAATATTTATAAAACCACGATAGAATATTCCTTAATTTTTAAGTAAATTTAATGTAAAAGGATTAATATCTACAGGCACAATAATGATATGTATTTTGTTAATACTAATTAAAGGCTAGTTCATGTTGCAAATGTCTTAACGTTCTACATTTTAGGTCAGTCCATATGAGACACTTTCACACGGAGTCATAACACAGTTTAAAGTACTTAGTCCTCAGACTACATTACAATTCAGTCTTTTCATTGATTTATAATTCACAAAATAGGTCCATTTAACAGCGAAATCACTTAAAGTCACGAATATTCTATCCAAATTATGGCGGCTGTTTAGGTGTTAACCAGATATCAAATTCAAATTCTCTTTGGTTGTGTAAATATATTTTTTTCTAAATGAATACCGCGTGCAGTAAGTAAAGGTTTTGTTGCGCTCAAAGAAAATGATTGCTTTATAATTTCAATGTAGGTTTAGACAGTATAAATCCATGTTTTAGTGTCAGTGATGTCAAATTTCGCGCGCATGCGCACTGCGTCTGTTTTGACACGTTGCGAAAATGAAAGGTCGATAAAACAGTAACCCTACATCGTATAACTGCAATGTTTTACATAAGTAATTACACTTTTCTTTTTCATTGAAAACGTTATTCGCGTCTTGAATAATGTTAATAAACCTTGCAGTACAACGTTAATACATATCTAGTAAACAATATTTTAAACTTTTAATACGTACACACTTTTTAGAATTATATTACAGCTGTATATCCTGTTACGTAGCTGGGTGGGCAGCATTCTGGGTGCATTGCGGGTTCAGTGGCGGAACTTAACACCGTGTTTACTATGACACCATAGCGAAGAAATGAAAATATTATATCATATAATATTTCAACTCCTCGATTGGAAGTCGAACCCACAATCACTCACTGCGCCACGCCTGGGCTCAATTAGAATTATATATAACAATAATTATTTATTTAGATAGGTATGTATATAAGTTGTGTTATGATTTCCATCTAAAGCATATAGTTACGCATTGTTTTGATGCACGTAATAAACTGTCTTCAAAGTACTTAGTAGTTTATTGTTCTTTGTAATCCACCAGTGACGCGGAACGACCGCCTTTGTTGCAACATTCGTAATAACTCAAGCTCCCGAACTAGGTCTCAAAGTAATCACTACAGCTCACGTCAAAAACAATATTAACAAACGAAGTGTTTCTATCACGAATTATTGATAGAACCTACATATACAGTTTTAACTACTCTATAAAAGCCTTTATACAATCAAAGCAAAAGAGATTTTGCCGCAAAAATAAAAAACTGTAAACAAAATAAATAATAGAATTATTGTTGTAAAATAAAACGCCATTTAAGAATGGCGCACACATACCTACTCGTATCAAAGCGACAAAATTCTATAAATAAAGGGATATCTCTCGAGATATCCTTTTATTTCCTATCCTTCGGGTATGTTTTTTGAGAATGAAAAGTCTTATAGTCCTCGAATCATTCTGTCTAATATCAAAAAGATCATTGAAATCCGTTGCGTAGTTTGTGAGAATGCAAACGCATTGTAACGAACGACGCTAACAACAACAACAATGGGAAGCGATTTTGTATCATGTAGAGCTACTAGTGATGTGACTCTTTTAATTTTTAGAATCGTTTTAAAAACGGACGGACGACGGATTATTAAAAAATATATATTCACATTCACACATTTTTGTAGATTATATAATAATCTACAGTTTTGTCTTATCTATTTTTTTTATATTACTTAGGAACTGTTGACGATAAAATATCAAAACATGTTGTCCTTTGGCATCGAATACCTTTTTTAGCATATTCTAAGCAATTTTTTGGTTCTTCTTCGCTTCGTTTTCTTATGCATTTAAAGAGAACTAATATATCAAGGTTTATTTTAGATCTGATCTTGAAAGATTCTGATCATTTATTCTCCTGGCTTGCGTAAGCCCACGTAGGACACTCCAGTGAGATATTCTAAGCAAGCCAATCAGTGGAAAATAACTTGACTCAGTGACATGCCTAGCTGGCTTCCGCCTCTTGGGTTCACGGACTAATCCCTTGGCTTCCAAGAACCCGGCCAGTGGCGCCACATGGTGAGATTTTAGTGAATATTATGGATGGCCCAAATCTGCTAGTAGCTAGTACATATAAGTATGACCTATTGTACAATAATTATATTCTGCCAAATCATATGTATATAGTAGCTAGTATATACATATGATTTGGCTGAATATAATTATTGTACAATAGGTCATACCTATATGTATGTTATACTTATACATAAAAAGAGGCTCTTCAAAATTAGCTATCCAAGTCGGCCGAAGGAATTTGTGC
>JAKRZM010001144.1:163711-180083 GCA_036379175.1 Heliconius cydno galanthus | reverse complement strand
ATGCCTAAGCTCGAGTCCCGCAGGGGGCTCCCTTAACCGCCTATGGCGTCCTATCATACAGCCACTTAGTGTTCATGTCTATATAGGTAGGATGCGGGCGAAGCCGCGAGTGGGCCGCTAGTATTTTATAATTGTTGAAAGTTTGGGGGGTTTGGCATCATTTAATCATACACTTGAAATTAAGGCGCGAGTTAAGCTTTCTACGCCCCTGGGGTAGGCAGAGGGGGCCTAGTGTTACGACACTCCGGTCTCCATTTTCCGCTAAATTTTCGAGGTATTGCATGTTGATTGACGGAAGTCTACGCCGCACTTGTACCTTGTTATCAGAGCTAAGAAATAAAAATATTAATAAAATGTAAATAAACGCTTATTATAATAATTCTTTCCCCGGAGTGAGAATCGAATCCTCACCTTACAATCACACGTTGTGCCCCTGAACGGAGATACTTGTCATTAAATATCTGCTATTGTGGTATATCTTAGAATAAAACCTGTACAATATAAGTGGTAGGTAATGTACAGTACGGTCAAAGAGTCGTGGGTGCTCTGAAGCTAGGTTTACCGATCTTTTGCCGATTGCTGCACAGCCATTTACGGCTAACTTCGGGGTGGCAACGACTCGTTGACCGTACCGTACCTAATTATAATTAAAAGGACGCCAAAAGTTCTAAAAATAAAACATTTTTTTTATTGAAAATTATTTATTGGCAAAAAATCCATTTAACTAAGTACAATAAATAACAGTTATAATTATTATAATATAATCGCTTACACGCTGCCTTTTCGTGTCATTTTGAACACATATTGAAATTTTTCATTTGAACAAAATACTTTGCATTACAAAATACTCTCATGAACACAATACAATACCTATATAACATATTATAATAAACGGGAGATCATAATATTAGGTCGGTATATACTCATCAATTGCATCAAAGCTAAGCTACCATAAGTAAGCTAAAGCTTTTTAAAATACCAAACTATAGTCGATAGCGATGTTTTATATACCTATATAATTTTAGCATCACTTTAAATTTAATTATTTATTTAAAAATATGAAATATTGAGCAGTACAAGTGGCTACTTGTGTTAAAAGTTAGGATCATAACTCGACTATGGACGATTTCCTTGTTAGTGCTAACATTATTTCTAACATAATCTACGTTGTATAACTGACTGACTAGTAAGCAAATTTCTTTATAATATTCAAAGTTTTATTTATAACATTCATTCATATGCTAACTGTGGATATAAATGAGAGGAATGCTATTTGATTTAGTAACAACGTAAGTGTTAAGAATAATATCTAGGTAGGTACTATCGAAGAAAACATAATCTATATATCTATATATATAAAAGGACATGTTCCCACTGACTGAGGTAAGATGCACGCACAGCCGTAACCGCTGATGATAGAAACGTGAAATTTGGACAGATTTTTGTTTTTGTAATTTGGAGAAGGGATTTTGAAGGGGATTTTTACAACGTGACATTGGCGAAGTGACTTCTTCGCTCCGGTGTCGAGGCAAAGAGCGGCGTTGATTTCGGCCACTCAACACGCAATGCCTCCAGAATTCTGCGGAAAGTGGGGAACGGAGTGTCTTAACACTAGATTCCCTCTGCTTACCCTGCTGTGTGCGGGATACAGCGGTGTGGGATATTGTCCTTATTTTAAAAAATGCGACATTTTAAAATCTCTTTTGCCGTATTCCAAGAACATCCAAACAAAAATGGAAATGGTCGACATTTTTTTAATGATATAAATATTATTAATAGTCTTAGTTTTAATTTTTGAAAACATTTGTTTGAGTTTTTTTTTTATATTTAAAAATAGAAAAAAATCCAGGTGATCTATGTACATTACAAATAATATGAACTTAAGTTGCATGTATATTTTTATAAATCTGGAAGTTTTTGTACAAAGATATTGCTTTCTTGCAAAACACATTGGGCAAGAAAATAAAATCTTGCTAAATGTCCAATTTTGGTACATGGTACAGCATGTTTATGTTATATTATGAAACATATTATAATCATTATTTTTGTACTCTCTTTACACAAAATCAACAAACATTTATACACTACAATAAATACAAAAAAGTCTTATAATTCTTCCAATACTAAATAAGCCTTAATGAAGTTAGTCAGTTAAAATAATTTTCATATTTTAACACATTCAATAGTTTTTTATTATCACAAAAGTTATTTTATCCATCTTCATAAAACATTTTTTTGTCAACAAATGAGCACAAATAAAATAAATTATATGTAATATTGCATTTCTAATTCAAAATGTATACCTATTCATTATTTAATAAATATAGAGCATATATTTTGATCATATAGTTTTGTTTATAAGTTAGAAATCATAATAAAAAATAATTAACCATTGTTACATAAATGTATAAACCAAATGATAAAAAATCATAGTTTGGAAATTAGCATAAATTTGGTAAACAATAATAACACGATTTTTAAGTTGCTCATAAATACAATATCCATTTCATTTTTAAAATTTGTATATAGCATTGATATATGTATGTATGGATAAAATCTCACAATTCTTGTATGTCTACGCTAATTAACATTAATTTTTATAATCATTCCACAATAAGGATGGAAAAATATTTTTTGAAAACCTATAAAAAGTTGAACTTACGAGTAGGACTAACTAACCCACACCTCAAAATTATTATATGCATGTTACAATTTATTAAAGTTGTATGATGTGTGTCAGAAGTACAAATTTCAGTCCCACTAAATATTTTTTTAATCCTTATGTTTTATAAAATATATTTTCTAATTTGGTTGTTTTTATTTGTGTACCGACGTGTACTGGGTGCTAATACTTGAGGATTGTCTACTGAATATTAATAATATCCAAATGAGATTCTGGGCAAATTTTAAAAAGAACAATTCATTTACATAACTTTAGGCCAGTCGTGACGCAGGGACAGTGTGACTGTAAAATCAGCTGGTTATGAGTTTGATCCCCACTAGAGGAGATGAAATATTTATTTACATTTATAATTTAATTTCTTTGCTCTGATTTCGAGGCAAAGCGCAGCGTCAATTTCAGCCACTCAATAATTATTTATATCATACTATAATATAATATATATTTCATAAATAATTATAAAAAATCCACTTTTAAATTCTTTTTTATTTGGTAATTTAAAAAGTTTTATATTAAATCTTTGAATTAATCTTTGATTTGAGTTTCATTCCAAAAATAATATATATTTATGTTTTTTATGATAATTAAAGAAAATTACCGAAAAGTATACCGTAATTTATCATAAAAAACATAAATATATATTATTTTATCCTCTGACAACAGTAATTATTGTTGTAAATTAATATTTTAAAGTCCTTCTGAAAACATATTTTTAATTTGAACTTAATGTTAATTGAAATTATGGAAATAAATGGAAATTATGAAACAGTTTTTTCCTTCGTCTATGTGTATCTTCATCAATTATTAGTATGCAAAATACAATAATACAACATATAATAATTAATTTAATTTTTATGTAATTATTATATAAATTTTGTCGTGTTTAATTAGATCTTATCAATATGGAGAGTAAACACAGAGTATAGATTACATATCATTTGTTACATGAATTTTACCATGATATCCATGGTGGTTGATTAATTTTACTAATTGGCACATGTGTCATGTTTATTGGCATATTTATAACAGCATAATCCTGTTGTAACCTTCTTAATGTCCTTATTATTGTTGCACCACTTCGACCAAGCAAAAATCCAGCTGGAATATTAACATCTAGCTCCATCCTGAAATTGTGTGAAATAGAATTGATATGCAAAAATAAAAAAAAAATCTAGCTGCATCCTGGCACTAGGTTCTTTCTGTCAAACTTACTATATGTTGCCACATAGTAAGGAAGACGGAAAGAACCTAGTATTAAGACGCTGCTCCCCATATGGCCCTACATTGAGTGTTGGGTGGCAAAACTAAATCATGTGCTTTTGCTTTTTACCAGTGGGAGAAAATGAAAATATTTTTTTCCACCAAATGGAACTCAAACCCACCATTGTGATTGCAGACAGTTGCTGGGTTGCTACGCCACAATGGCCTCATTTATCTAAATTGAAATATTCTCACCTGTCATCAACCATCTCAATAAGATGATCCAATGCATCATCCCATTTATCCATAGATTCAGTTATAATAACAGCTTGAGCACCTACTTCTTGTGCTTTAAGAGTTTTGAATACAAAAGAACATTCCCTAAAAGTGGTTAAATTATATACACATTAATAGAATTAAAAGTAGCTTTTAACTATATATATTACGTAGTAACAATATTAATTTCATATAGTTTAATTTGAATTTTGCTTCTACAATCCATCATGACAACCATACTTTACATATGTATGCAAGTTATCTATGCGTGAGAAACAGAGTATAACTACCGATGCATCATGCTGGTATGAACAGGTTAATAGTAATATGAAACTCCACACAAATATAATAATCACCATGCAAATATGTCATTTTGTTGTTTGTTACTATAGTTAAAGTATGATCTTACCCTCTCTCAGATAAAGCAATATTGCCAAATACATCATCTGCGTTTATTATATCTGAACAACTATGCAATGGAAGTGTTGGGACTAAACGAATCTTCTCAAAGTGAATACTACCATTCTGGAAAAAAGTTTTATTACATATTGATAAATCGGCATATCTTATAATCTGATAATATATGCCGATTTATCAATATGTAAATTTACGTGAAAACAAAACCCAATTGTGTTAAGTATTTATTTGAACATAATTAATAGCAA
This sequence comes from Heliconius cydno galanthus, assembly GCA_036379175.1. NCBI lineage: Eukaryota > Metazoa > Arthropoda > Insecta > Lepidoptera > Nymphalidae > Heliconius > Heliconius cydno. The sequence continues at coordinate 175,262 of JAKRZM010001144.1, read as the reverse complement.
CTGCAGACAAACCCTGAATTAAGATCGTAACATATTAGTTATTAGTTTTGTAAAGAATTATATGAAAAACATTCTTACGAAAGGAGTACCGAAGTCCTTTGCTGGTCTAATCCTATAAGAATAACGTAGCTCTGGGGGGTCTAAAATTTCAAAAAACACATCGCCAGCGATGATATCCGCCGTAGAAGATCCATCATAGAAGTGTAAATCATTCGCTGTAAAAATGTCTTGTTTTATAAAAACTGTATCACACTTAATGTACAATAATATCATATTAAATTGCATTAAGCTACCTCCAGGTGAAACTGTTTTGGTTAGGAGAAAAAATAAAAGACATGTATTTAAAAGTAAATAATTTACAAGACATCCAAACGATTGAAGCATGGTTTTAAATAAAAAAATAAGGTTCTAAGTCTATAAGTAAATTATCATTGAAATATACTTTGAAGTTTATAACATAAAAAACTTAAAAAGGATAGTTATACTTATAGACTTATCTTATAGATAGACCACAGAACACATATAACCAAAGGTCCATTGAATGGACTGAATTCTATACAAGGAACATTATACTAGTACTACTGAATTACTGATTCTATATTGAATACAGATAAGAGATAACAGTTCTTAATTCTTCAACAGTTCTTAATTTATGGCAGATAATAATGTCAAGAATTGTTGTTCTTTATTTATGGCATTCCGGGCGTGCCGGTCAGCACTAATAATGCACATAATAATGGAATCCACAATAATGGACCGGCACGCCCGGAATGCCATAAAAAAGAATAGAATAACTGCTTTCTACTGTTTTTTAGTTCCATATTATTATGGAACTAAAAAACAGTAGAAAGCAGTAAAATATAGCAATTCATTAAAAATAATACAAGTACTTTTAGATTTATAAAGAAATCAAAGTTAAAATGCAAATATCTAAAAAAATAAATAAATAATTAATTTACGGCGAAGTTGTTAAAGAAACACAAACGGCATAAGCTGTTTGTGTTTTGCTTTCCTGAGGTTGATAACATTGCTCTGTGGTTACCAGCGCCACTACTTACGTGTTCTTTTTAGACTTGTCCACGTGTCCTACTGTCTGAAATTACTTTAGGGGCTGTATCGTTAATATAGTACTTAGTATTGCAATTTACAAAAACTTTCCTTAGTTATCGGCGTCTTAAGATATATTTACGTATACGTATATAATTATTTGGGCAAAAAATGTTTTAAGCTTTGCTGAATATTTGATATCCTTCTTGTCATCTTCTTGGTTGCCAACATGGTGAATGCCATTCTTCTAAGAATCCTTAAATAAAAATGCTCATTCCATAAAACATATCTTCCATTGAATAACCTTAAGCCTGGCCGCACATGTACAATAATATTGTCAATAAAGTACGTATTGTTAATAATATTGTGTGTGTTCGGCCGGTTTGTCAATATTATTGTAGATTTCTAGAAATTCTGATTTTGGCACGACAATATTGGGGGGAGACAGTGTGCGGGCGAGCGACAATATTTTAATTGAATAAAAGAATTCAAAGGAGGTGGACGCTTATTTTTATCGTTAAGGCTGGACGAAGAAAATAGTGTTGATATTAATACTTCAACAGAAAAACAATATTTTATAGGGTTTATAAAAACATGGGAACTTATCAATAACTATGGAATATATCTATTCCATTCCATATTACTACTAATATCAACACTATTTTCATAATTTACACTGTTTTCGTCGTCTATCATGAAAAAAGAGCTTAAGCTTCTGTCTCCTTTGAAGTCTTTTTTTTAATTAAAATATTGCCGGGTGGGCACACGGCAATATTTATTTATACCCGCACATGACATTATCCCAATTGACAATACCCCTGCCTCCCCCGATATTGTCGTGGCAAAAACAGAATCTCTACAAATCTACAATAACATTGACGAACCGGCCGAACACACACAATATTATTGACAATACGTACTTTATTGACAATATTATTGTACGGCCAGGCTAAGTGAACAAAAATACAAATAATGCCATGAGAGACGACATATTATTGATCACTTCACATAATTTAAGCTCTATATTTTTAAAGGAATAAAAGTTTTTGTATTTTATAGCTAGTTTATATAAAAAAAAATACTATAAAATTTGTAACTCAGAAAAAATATAACTGAATAATTTTTACAACGTCAGTAATCAAGTTATTTAAATTTTTGGCTTATGTAAATATTTTCATTTTGAGCGGGGTTCCCCTGTTCTATACAAGATTAGATGAATCATCTACAACGATGAAGTTCGATGTCAACATCGACGCTCGGTAAAATTCGAAAGAACAACATCGATTTTGGCTAACATCAATGTTTTTTTTTTCCCACAACTTCACGCTGTATCCATTCCGCTTCAGCTATATATTTAAATAAATTTTTAATTGTGCAACACATTTTTGTGCCCCTGCGCTAGGGCTAGCCTTCATTCATAGTTATCAATAAATAAAACAATTATAATATCATAAGATATTTTTAAGTGAAACAAGGGGGCTTAGCCAAGTCATATTTTTATCTTTCTGTACTATTTGACAATACAAACTATAGAATACGATAATTTGGTAGCCAATGTCAAATAATTATAGAATTTTTAAATGTCAATTGAAGGATTTCAAGTGTCACAATTTTCATTGGATAAAAGATGAACCGACACACATTTCACTCATAAAGAATTAGCAAATAGCAACTATGAACTAGCAAGTCCAAACTCGAGAACGAATAATGAAGTACGATTTAGAAACTAAGAAGTGAACGTTAATGTGAAGTGAAAGTTATTAAAACGACAATTTATAAGACTAAAAGTAGTAATGTTTTTTTTGGCTTACGATAATTCTTTTTAAATTAAAATAAACACGTGAACACTCGTTGTAATTTCGATAATGTGTTCCTACTGACATCGATGTTACGATGTATAATTTAATACAACATCGATATTTAACAATCGAAAATCGATGATCATTGGGCATCCCTAAAGCAAAGAAGTAATTGCAATTTACATTCAGTAGGTACCGGGAGTATTTTGTTTGGCGAATAATATACAGGCCGGTTAGATTTTTAGTGTTAATAAAAATTGTATATTAGTAATAAGTTTATAATGTAAAATTGATTTTCTTTTCTTCTTCTTGAGTCTTATCTCCAGTATTCTGTATTAGTTGTGTGAGTATAATATTTGAAATACATTGTTACTTATAATATTCTAACTAAAGTAGTATTAAACTATGTTCAAATAATTTATTCTCAAAAAGAAATACAATTTCACACACAATTTATTGTGTTGTTCTTATGTGATCAACACAATAAATGTAATCATTATGGCCTTTCAAGTACCTACCCTGTTAACAAAATAAAATATTTAACATAGTTTTATATATAGTATAAATTTTATATATAGTTAAATATTTCATATATATATAAAATATTTTATATATATATATATATATATGTAAAATATTTAACCGCTGTAAAAATTGGTATTTTCTAAAATATATTTTGAGAGTTGAGATTTAAATTCATTAACTGAGTCTACATTTTTCATAAATGTGGGTAATTTGTTATAAAGTTGTGCTCCATCAAAATTAATATTTTTCTTAGCTAGTTTGGTTCTAATCTTTGGAAGAACTAGTAAGCTTGGTCTGCGGCTGCTACGTTTACTGTTATGTTTTATAAATGTCAAATTAGAACATATCAATGTATTTACATTTTTCTTTACAAAAATACAAGAATTATATACATAAAGTTGTCGCAGACTCATTATGTTTGTTTCTTTGTAAAGTTTAGTTGTTGGTTTAATTATTTTATTTTGTTTTCTTTGTAGTGCTTGTAAATTTGATTTACCAGTATTATCCCAAATTTCAATTAAGTACAATAAATGTGATTTTACTAGAGAATTGTAAATATTATATTTGACTTCTTTAGGTATGCATTTTGAAATGTTGATTAGCGAACCAATTAAAAAAGAAAGTTTTTTATTCCTGTAATTGCAGTAGTAGTGTTACTTCTCTTAAGGTCTAAAGAACCGGATTTATGTATAGGTGTTATTTTTGCAATTTTAGTGAGTCTGGGAAAATCCCTTGGGACACAAGATTGTTAAAACTCTGTGTCAGACCTTTTGATATTATATTGCTCAAACATTTTAATGTTTTTGTCGTAATTTTGTCTATACCAGTACTTACATTCGAATCTAGATTACCTCTACCTCTCCGGAACTACACTGTGGATGATAGAAGTTCATGATTGGTGTGTTCAAAGTTTGTATGAATTGAATGTGGAATGTTGTGATATTGTGTTGGAATTTTTTTGCAAGGAGGGAACCAATTGTTGCGAAATATTTGCTAAAACGTTACAAATACCTTTTGTATCAGAAATTATAAATATTAAATTGTAAATAGCTTGTAATAGTATATATTCTTCATATTTTGTATGAACTTAGCTGTTTCAGTTTTCTTTGAATAGAATTTATTTTTTATATCTTTATTGTTTGGATTATTTTTGTATTGTGACCATAGAAAGTTCCTTTTACTTAATATATCGATAATATCCTTGTTAATCCAGTTGTCTCATAAATTGTTCCAAATTTTGGTTTTTGTTTCCTTGCAGTTAATAATATGTTAATTTATTATGTTTTCTAGTTCTGTATAGTTTATTGTTGTGTTAATTATGAGTTGTGATGTTTCTAAGGATTTTTATAGCTTAGCATAATTTATTGCTTCATAAGTAGTTCGTAGCTTTCTTGGAGTTTTAAATTTATTCATTTGCATATACTTGTTTTTGTGGTCTGATAATGATGAATTAATAATAGCAACCATAAAATTATTTGTTTTCAAATTTGTGCTTACGTGATCTATAATCGATTTTTTCGTAGTTGAATCTCTTGTGCAGAATGTTTTATTGATTTTGTTTAGCAATCTATACCCTGGTTCTTGTAATATTTGCTTATATTTGGTTAAACGCTTTCTATTCTCTAATAGGTTTTTATTAAAATCACCAAATACTACCGATCTTTTTCGTTATTGAGTGTCGTAGAGTGTCCTAGATTATTATGTACGTAAGCCGACACTCCACCTTCTCTAGCGCTACGCAATGTTATCTGCGAGCTTTGAATGTCGACATGTACTTTGATAGATCAGGCTGTGATCCACCGCCAGTGGCGGTAGCGGGCGCTCGTCTTACGCTGATTATTTTGTTTAAGTAGTCCCAACCCGATATTCGCAACAAGTTGCAAATGCATTGACGAATGAGGAAGACTTGCATTGAGCGTACGTGCCAAACGCAGGGTCAGTGTGTGAGTGTGACTCCTCTCACTATAGATGCACTTCGGTGTTATTTAATACTGTTTATATATTTTACGCAATTATGATACTAAGTATATTTCACTCAAAGAATAGAATTGCAAACTGTTTCTTCACTATTTGAGCAGACAACGAAAAACACGTCTACTGTGAGGAACGGTCAGGCGAATTATTTAAACTAGTTCACTATTTATTATCTTATTTATATTTTTTAATATATAAATGAATATGTATTATTGTTTCTTTTCTATTGTGCAATAAATAAGCAGATTTTTGTTATAAAAATTTTAGGACAACAAAAGATAAACGATAAATCCAGATTAGAAACAAGAAAGTAAATAATTAAAATGGCTACTTTTCCGGAGCTTCTACCAAGAGTTTATCAAACACAGCTTGAAGACATTGCAATTGCAAGAAATACAATAGTACACCTACCCACAGGTTTGATATTATAGATTTTGCGTTTTTTAGCCTGTACTATATATGTTTTACCTTATAATGTATTATTGTATCCTGCTATTAGCAGGGTAGACAGAGTGAACATAGAGTTAAGACATTCCATGCACCTAATTTCAAGACATTGCATGTTATGTGGCAGACTGCAATGGCACACTTTCTCATTTACTAGAATAAGGAAAGGAAACTAACTCAACCTTTGAGTATGGAGAGAGCTGCTGAAGTTTTGCATCACAGTGATCTAGAAATTTATAATGGTTTTTAAAATTGCACCATAATGACACAATACATAATAACATTTTGAGTTGTTTGTGTTTATCAGCTTTTTTTAGATATGGAGAACACTAACTTAAATTAAAATAAATAAATTGTGTATTATATATTTCCCCATTTTCTATCATCATTGTAGCAAATGGATATTTAAAATGTTTAAGAAAACATTTTTTTCTGTCCATAGTAAGTAGTAATGTTAAGCAGTCGTCAGAGACCATCAAAAACAGAATGCTTATTTACTAAAACTACCACAGGCTAAATGTAAATGTGGTGAAGAGGCACAAGTGTGTGACTAACATAACAATTGCGGGCTTGAATCCCACTTGTGGGAATGAATTATTATTCAACAATATTTTTATTTCTTTGCTCTCTGTTACTGAGGCAAAAGCGCGTCGTTGAGTTTCGCCATACAACCATATGTCATGCATGGAATAACACAAGTGTCAAAGACCATTTTTTGTCCTTTAATGGTATCTGGGGGTTTTTCATGAATTTTTTTTTATATTAAATAGGCTTGCGTTTGACCGCATCGAGTCTGGTGAGCGTTGATGCGATCTACGGTGGTGCACGCTTGCCTAACAGATACCTATTCACTCTGATTTTGAAGACCCTCATATTGTAATACTTAGGAAATACAGATGCCGGCAATGAGTTCCAATCTCTCGCAGTGCGGATGAAGAATGTAGCCTCAAAGCGTTTCGTTCGTACGGTAGGAAATTCTACCGTGTACGGATGGCGTGAAGCTGTATGACTTCTTTTAGTGCCCAATATTTTTTCCAAGAGTTACTGATTCTGGTCTCACTTTCTTTTTGTGTTTGATCACTCGTCATATTCAAATATAAAAATGTAATAAATATTGTTTTCAATTGTTTCATTATAGGTTCTGGCAAAACATATATTGCGATTCAACTTATCAAAAGGCTGAGAGGGACATTTCAAAAACCATGGGGAGAAGGTGGGAAGCGTTGTTTTTTTCTTGTCAACAATGTTCCATTAGTGAATCAACAAGTAAGTTATAATTTGCTTTACAAAATATATATAATTCTATTAAAATCACAGTATTTTTTGCATTCATATTAAAATATAGTATATGTATTTTTCTATAGCTTTACATTTTTACCACATCAATCATCATCTGTTTAGGTGCGAGCGTGTGATAAACACCCAGTTCCTTGGTTCCCTTAAAAAAAATTGATTCGATTTAGCTTATCAACAGAAATGTTTTTGTCACGGTCACAGAGCTGGCGCTCTTTTGGTGTACCTAATTGGGCAGCCGCTTTTGAAAGTCAACTTGTGTCTGATCAATGACACTGAAGTTTGTGTGTTTATCACTAAAAGCCATCCCCTTTAGCGTCTAAATTCTTTTGAACTTATTGAATTGTGCGTCGATAATTTCTTCGTACATGTGAAATATAGAGTAATGTACCTCTTGAGATTTCCCCTGTATACTGCAGAGGGCTTTTGGCAATTTAGGCTCGTTCATGCCCAAAGCCGGCAACTTATCGGTAATCCCCTGAAGTTGTAGTTCCTTTGTATTAAAAAATGGCAGGCTTAGCAAGATGTAAGAGAATTTAGTGTAAAGTTAAAAATTTAAAATAATTGCCCCTAGTGGGGAACAAACTCATAACTTTTGTTCTTGCAGTCAGAAGCTATCCCAGTGTAAATTTAACTTAACTTAACGTAACTACGTAACGCTACGGTCTCTACATACTTCTTTCAACCTCTTCATACATGCCCTCCGGGGGTCCTCATGCTTTTTACGTGACCTTCCTCCAGTATCTTTGATACTGTGTTTTCAATTGAGGTCTCCCCCTACTTCTTTACCACTCACTTTTCACATCACAAATCTTTTTCTTCTTCATTCTAACCGTGTCATCCTCGCTATTCCATGCCGTACAACAACGTCTGTACCAACACTACAGCCAAACGCGCAGCTGTGCTGATGTTTCGCCGTCTCATCAATGGAGCTAAGGCTCCGTTAACCGTGTTACCACCGGCAGCAATGCGCCTTTCCACATCCATCTCGTATCTTCCATCTCTACTGAACATACTTCATTCATGTTCTAATATCTTACCATTCACACTGATATTGCATTCTGTCCTCTCTTCATTTCTTTAAAATATTAGAACCTTCGTCTCACTCGCATTCAGGCTTAGACCATTATTTTCACACCCTTCTTTCAGAGTGGTGACCAATTTGCTTTACAAAATACCAATCACTTTGTGATATGGGACTAAAAGTAAACAAATAGGATAATAATATTTTTAATGTTATTTATAAATATTTTTTATAAAAAATGTTTTTTTATAAAATTATTTCAGGGGGGATACAGCGTGAAGATGACAAAAAAAAGATTTCATTATATTTAACATTTTTTGAGGTGTTATTCCACACTAGGAAAGAAAAACACTTATTTATAAAACATACAAAAATTAGAACGTAGAAGGATTAGAATTTGAACGTAGCGAGATTTGAAAGATGCGAACAACATAATTACAGTAGAAACTCGATTATCCGGCCCTCAATTATACGGATTCGCGATTATCCGGACTACAATGAAACCTAAGAAAATTTATATGTATGAATGTATGTAACTGCGTGCGTGATTTCTGTGTTTGTAAGTCGTATGTTGAAAAATGTTAATAATTTCTTAATAAACGTTCATTTTAGTTTATATGTACTTGTTGCTTTTACTAGACACATAGGTAACAATTTTGTTTTGCTTTTGCTATAATATGCACAAAATCAGCTTTTCTTTTTACATTCGATTATCCGGATTCCGAATGACTAAATACAACAATTAGTCTGGTTAATCGAGTTTCTACTGTAAGTTGTAACAAGCGTATAAGAATTTCGACGTAGCTTGAGGAGAAGGTTTGGTTTAGTGGTCAGAGTGCTTGGACGGCTTCCAAGAGGCACGGGTTGAAATCCCGCTACGTTAAAATGATTTCATTTGTTGATTCGTTTATGCTATTTTCACTTAGTAGTTTTTAGTAAAATACTAATAATAATAATTTTACAGAAAAAAATAATACAACAGTTGTGCCCAGTGAATGGAGTAGGTGGTTACAGTAGTGAAGATAAAGTGGATTACTGGGATAAATGTCAGTGGGATAGTGAACTATCAAAAAATCAGGTACTTTGAAAAACTAAAATATGATGTGATACTTACGCGCCACGAAAGAAGTAACTACAGGCAATACGTGATTTGCTATGCGCAATCGACAATTTATAGCGGCATAAGGCCTGAGATGAGACGTCGTTGGAACTTACACAAATAATAGGTCTGGGCAAAAGTATTTCGTATTTTGAATGTACTCGTATTATTAGTAATCAAACCTCTTTGGCTGTACTGAATGTAACTGGCTGGTTTTAATTAGGGGTAGCAAACCGGGAAAAATAGGTCTTTAAAATCCCGGTTTTGATTTTTACAATATCCGGGATTTTCGATATTTTCGATTTTTGCTAAAATAATAGTTAAAACACTAATTAAAACATGCCTGCAATTTACTTCAAGCTTTTTAAGATATACATTAGTTGTATACATAGGCACCTGTCAGATATTTTTCGAAAAAAAATCTGACGGGTGTTTTTCTACAGGAATAGGATCATGGCACTGCCCATAAGATGTCAACTAGTCATTGATCAAAACGGTGTAAGTGCCATTTTGATTTCATTGATCAAAACGGCACTTACACCTTACCTTGTTGATTTAAATAAATAATTATACCTAAAATAAATATTTTCCCTTGTATGAACAATACGAAAATACTTTTGCTTCGACCTATTTATAACTAACTATAAATAAAAAAATAAAAACCGCCCTGACACAAAGAGCTCAGTAATTCTATTTAATGACAAAAAAACCTTACATCATCTTGAAAAAAGCGCGTACTGTTTAAACTGCTAGACTGATTTTCACCAAACATAGCTATAATGCAGTGCAAGGAAACTGGTTTTCGAATGAAAAAAAACTACATCCACATTAATATATCCGTTTGCGAGTTACGATGCCTCAGACAGATACACACATAGACATCAACGTCAAACTTTTAACATCCTCTACTCGTTAAGGGTAAAAATTAGTTATAATTATTTTTTTTAAGTTTGCGCTGTATTCCGTATAACAGGGTAGTGTCCTTGAACTAGCGCACTAACGCTTATCAAGTCTTATATGTAGTGGCATATATGAATAGTGCACATATTTAATTTTAAATTGTCTTGAAAACGTTCTATAAAAGTTTTATACTGTTTTTTTAAAACCCATTTTATCGGTGTACCGTCCAAGAGGTGCAGGTTTGAGTTCTGGTACGTTCATTTTTTTGTTAGATTTTCTAAAACATTTTTCTATAATTACAGGTAATCGTGATGACAAGTCAAATTTTGAACGATATGATAACACACAGCTACATAAGAGTGGAAGATATAAGTCTTATAATATTTGATGAATGTCATCATGCAGTTGATGATCATCCAATGAGATTGGTGATGAAACATTTCGAACAGTGCCCATTTGAAAAACAACCACGGATTCTTGGTAAGAATCATTTTATTTAAACAAGCTTAAAAAACACTAATATACAGTGATCTCAGGGCCCCCACTGACTGACTTACGTCATTTTAGCAAAGCTAAAATTTTTAAGATTATTAGTCTAATATGTATTTAAGACGGTATACGTACTCGCCCTGCGCCCTCGCTCTTTCAGAGGTAGCGCTAACTAAGGGTACATTAAATCCAAGCTCATCTATGTTAAAGTTAAAACGCTTATTTAAATATGTTTTAGAGAATAATGTAAAAAAATATGTATTTATTATTACCAGACCCTTTACGTGGGCCTTTACTCCCGCTAGACATCCTAAACGTTATTTAAAATTGAGGCACACTACGTTATACTAGCAAGCCTACATTTGTAATGTGACGTATGTAATTATTTACAACACGATATTTTTTGCGTCGTGGTGGAACTCATTGCCGCTCAATATCTCCAGAAAAGTGAAGTGAAGATAAAAATATATTTTTATTTAGTTAACCGCGTCCGTTTCGCCCGCATCCTACCTATACAATCATGGCTGTATTATGGCGCCGTGGCGCCTCCTACGGGACTCGAGTCCAGGCTTGCGGTCGTAAATAGAGCGTTGTTTTATTTTGATTTTACATTTCCTCGAAAAGTGTACGTCCACATTATATGTTATAAAAGCCAAAGATTATCTTCATTGAATTTCCTTGAGGATGAAATAACTTTCGATCGTAAGTTTTCAATATAAATATGGGACGAAACTCATTACTAGGTTTCCTCTACCTGTTCTGCTATAAAGGAAAAAGCGTGAAGCTGTTTTACTTAATCTTTTTTTAGGCTTAACAGCAACACTTTTAAATAGTAACGTGAAATTAAACAAAGTGCAAGAGATTTTGCGTAATTTGGAAACAACATTCCACGCTACCATTGCTACAGCAAACGATATGGGCGAAGTGTCTCTGTGAGTTTTTTAACTTTCTTTT